>PVKA01003181.1:0-113560 GCA_004027165.1 Ctenomys sociabilis
TCGACCATATCCATTTACAGCTCAGCTTAATATTATGGGCTCACGATGTATACTTCATTTTTATACATTTATGCTTTTCTGCTGGATGGTTAAGACCTAGGTAGATCAAAACTTATATACCAACACATGAACTTTATATTTCCTATGTGGTCATTGAAGTCTTCTCAGGGTTTATCTTGTAGTCCTGTACATTATTCTGCAGTTCCTTTGTCTGTGTCAGAATACAGCATTTGAGCAGAACACTTCAGAGCCCTGTTTGGTGGTTTTCGGAGGAGAGGACTTCACTGCTCTGGGGACATTTGGCAGCAAGCGGGGGCGTATCTGGTTGTCCCACGTGTAGCTGATTGTTACAGGTGCTGTTGCTATGCGAGTGGACACTGGGAAGCGGCTAAACATCTGCAGGGCATAAGAGGCTTCATTTCCATCTCATTCTGAGCCTCACTTAGCCATTCATACTTGGGGTAAGAAAGTGGATTGTTCTTGTCACATGGCTTTTTCACCGAGAGGCATTTTACAACTAGTCCCCTTTTGTTTATTCCGCTCGCTCCTGGGCAAGGCGGCCCTGCCTAGCCCCTTGGGCTGGGCCTGGCTGTGGCCTGTGGCTGGGTGTGGCCGTGATGCCTAGCATCCTGCCCACCGGGCTCTGTCGTGCACTCTGAGCTCTGTGCTTCTTCTGGTGAGTGAAGGGCCCCATGAGGGTTGGAGCTCGCCCATTGGGCAGGGTATCGAGAAACCACAAAGCAAAGAGGCCTTGTGAGCTGATGGAGCTGTAGCACAAGAAGTAAACAGAGTTTTGTTATTCGAAGCCCCAGGAGCTTTGGGGATGCTCACCACCGCAGTCTCACCCGTGTGGGTCCTGATCAACGCATCTGATAGCCTTCATCGCTTTGATTCAGACACTTCCAGAGCCGGCCATGGGTGCGTGTTCGTGGGGATTCAGCCCACTTGGGATTCAGCCCAATGGTACCTGTCCTCTTGGCCTTTCCAGTGAGGAGTTCAGGGCAGGCACTGAGTCTCTTCTGAAAAGTCATGGGATGTCTGTGGGAGCCTGATCTTGGGACAGAGGTCTGAAGAAAGAGTCTCCTAGGCCTCTCGATGTTGCCAGCTGAGGTTGTGGTGTATGGGTCTCTGTGCCATCTTGAAACAGAAGGAGAAATGTGTGTGAGCACCAAGGACCCTCAGGGTGGAGAGAGAGGGCTGGGAAGAGCTGAGCTCCTAGCAACTTTGTGGGAGCTGAGAATCCGCTAGCCGCAAAATTTCTCCTGCCTCTGACTTCCTGAGGTGTGCAGTGTTAACAGCCCCTGCTCTGGGGTAGTCTCAGTGTTTTATGTTGCTTGGAACTGGGAGACCCAAGCAAGCTGACCACTGCAGTGCTGTCTGAGTTGAGTTGCTTGGCATGTCTAGACCGTAGTATACTTAATTAATCGCCGAGACTTGGCCTTTAGATATTTCCAGTGTTCAGTCACTACAGTATTAAAAGGGACCTTTCTGAAAATAATGCCAAGCAAAAGTAAACATTTTTTTGCTTCCTAAAAGAAGGAAGTCTGCCTCCTTTGAACTCGATCTTTTTTGTTCTGCTTGCTCCTATTTCTGTAGCGTCTACCATCCTGGAGGCTTGGGAGAGAGAATCGTCTTGTATTGTGCATAGCGCTACAGGGCTTGTTTTCCTTTGGTTTGACCAAATCAATCCATGGTCCTTTGGTTATATAAAGGTACATGTGGGTCTTTAGAGGAAAGATGACAGCAGATTATGGGACTGAGCAATTAAGATTTGATTTCTCTATACATTCTAGCATAAAGAGTTATGGCTCCAGACTTTCTAACTTAGGGAAACACATCATTTTCTGTGTACACATTATTTTTTTAAAATGTACTTGGCACAGGGTCTCACTATGCAGCTCAGACTCTTAGTGATCCTCCTGTTTTCAGCCTCCCCAAGGCTGGGATTACAGGTGTGCGCCACCATGCCTGGTCTCAGTGGCTGGATCAGTGAACCTGGGGGTAGGGCATGTGGCATGTGATGCCAGGGATTGAACCCTGGTCCCTGCACTTGCCTAAGCATGAGCTTAGTCCGTTGAGCTATCTCACTGGCCCTGTATGGCTTTACCAGACCAGTGCTCTAACCCATCATCTCCTGTATGGATTTAAATTCTTTAACATTTGAGGTTTTGTGTGCTTGTGGCATATCATCTAGACAAAGTTGGAGATGGGTATTTGTCAGTTTTCTGGGGCTGTAACAAAATGCCTGAGATAATCAACTTAAACAGAGGCAAGGTTTATTTTGATTGACAGTTTTAGAGATTTGGGATCATGACAGATGGGCACTAGTGCACTAGATTGGGAATGAGGTAGCACATGGGGGTAGGAGTGCATGGTGAGAGAAGCCATTCATTGGATGATTAGCAGTGAGAGGGAAAGGGAGAGAGAGAGAAGGAGGGAAGGAGAAGGGGAGAGGGGGAGGGAGAGGGAGGGCAGGACCTTTATGTCCCAGCAGGCCCTACCCCTCCAAGTCGTCCGGCTCCTCCTAACAGTGCCAGCTTGGGACTCAGTGTATAATGCATAGGTGGGGGTTGGGGAGCACAGCCCACCAGCAGCACCAGCGGGATGAGCCTGTGTATCTTTCTAACGCACAGCTATGGAAGGAAAATCCTGTAAAAATGACCTCACTCCTGAGAGCCCTTCCCATTTTTTCTAGTGTCCTCTCCGAGCTCAGGGATTGCTGGTGTATGAGTGGCAGCTGCGGTGGCTGAGGTCACATC
The DNA here is from genome assembly GCA_004027165.1 of Ctenomys sociabilis. Taxonomy (NCBI): domain Eukaryota; kingdom Metazoa; phylum Chordata; class Mammalia; order Rodentia; family Ctenomyidae; genus Ctenomys; species Ctenomys sociabilis. The sequence continues at coordinate 2,760 of PVKA01003181.1, forward strand.
GAGCAGGGGCGTGGAGTGCCAAGCAGTCCTACCTCTCACAAGCTGCAGACCCAGCATCTTCCTGAAAGCAGGGGAAACCGGATGATGGGCTTATTTACCTCACCAAGGGATTTTGAAGCATGGCACCTTCACATAGGCAAAAGAGCATTAGCTGAAGCCCTGCCCACTAGAGTTTCGGCTTTTGAGTTACAAGGAAAAATACTTTGAAAGCTAAGTTCCTAGACCTTTCTTGGATGAAGTAGCATTTAAAAAAATCAGACCAATAATACATAGCCATTGTCCAAATGAAACACACACACACACACACACACACACACTCAGCCTGCACCTTCCTCACGTGGCACTTAGTTTGCACTTTGTGTCCTCTAAGTTGATGTCACCATCAGAATGGGCTCGTCTCAGGACAGGGGCTATGACTCAGAGAACATCAGTACTGCTACAAGGTGACGAGGCCCTAGTGAATGCCAGAAAGCCACCTGGGGGAGGGAATGACAGGGGCCCAACCTCCTTGTTCCAGAAGCCTGTGGCTGGCCCTTCCCGAGTCTCTGAGGACCCCGGCCTGGCCCAGCCTGGCCCGGTTTCCTTGTTAGGCAACTCCGCACCATCAAGACCATCGAGGCCTTCACAAATGGCCTCTTCAGTGGCTTCGCCCTTCCCGTTCTTTCCTCCTGGCATTTTGCCAAGTTGGCACGAAGCAGCATCCATGGGGCAGCACATCCTTGGATCCAGGATAAGCACCCATGACCTCCTCTCTGCCTGTCCCGGGTTCTGAGTCCCCTGTGGCATGGCAGAGGAGGTGCCATGAGCATCTCCAGGTTTCCCTCTGCCTCTGTCAGCTTCCTTTCTGCACCCTCTCTCTGGCTCCTTCCCCAGGGGCATGGCCTGCAGCGCGGGCCTTGCATGGTCTGGTAACACTTCCAGGAGACAACGAAAGTGGCCGCCAAGAGGCCTGGATGACTTAAGAGAAAGAGGTGGCTCTGAGCCCCCCCGGGCTCAGGCCTGGGGCATCGCCAGTCCCTGAGTGACCTCTCCCAGCCAGGGTGGTTGATCCTCCTCCTTCCTCCTCCTCTTCATTGTCCACCATTGCAGCACATTCTCATCACGCCATGGCTACATGGACAGAATTGCTCCTCTCATTGCCCCGCCCCCATCTCAGGGCCTCCTCCCCCTTCTCCACAGATTTAGCTCCCTACTTCCCACTGCCTGTCCTTTCTTTTGCTCTTTAAATTATTCATACTTAGAGGTTCTCATAGAGGAGAAGCAGTGCAATATTTAAGCTTGTGCATCTGGTTTATGTCACTTTACATTATGACCTCAAGGTGTATCCATTTGCCTACAAATGACTCAAATCATCCTTCTTTAGAGCAGAGTAGTGCTCCACTGTGTGTAAATGTCACATGTTCTGTAACCACTCGTCTGTGATGGACATAGGCGCTGAGATTCCATCTTACTCCAGAGAGAATGGCTACCATTGAGACGCCAGACTTTGTTCTTGAAGGATAAAGCAATGGGACCCTCACTATGCTGCACACCTGTGCATGCATTCTGGTGGGGCTCGAGAGGTTGCACAAGATGGCCATACACTCTTTCCCTGTCTGCCTGGGCTGACTCCATCTGTCACTGTGGGCCCTCGCCCGGGCCAAATGAAGACCTGGACGTCAGCTTTGGTCCTGGGAGGCCCTCTGTGCACAGACAGCTGCAGGGACAGGGGCACCCTGCCAGCGCTGGCTGCTCCTGTGGCCATCTGAAAAACTGAGACTGCTGTCCTTTTAAGACAGGAGAACAGGTAGGCGTGGTGACACACCAGTAGTCCCAACATTTGGGAGGCTAAGGCAGGAGGACCCTCTGAGTTCAAGGCTATAGTGAGTTCAGGGCTAGCCTTTGTTTCTCTCACTGTACAGCCTTCTCACTCTTTCTCCATAGTGATTTCATTTGACTTAAAGTTGAATTTAAGAGAATTCCTAAAACCCAGCAGCTTACACCCTGCCCTGAGGCTGGGGACAGCTCTCCTCCCAGGGACCGCACCAGCTCTCTGCCCTGACCCCACCTCCTCCTGCCTCCCTTGTGGGAGGCTGGGCTGTGGCCTCCTGCAGGTTTCCTGGAGGCTCATGGGGCCAACCCTGGCCAGCTGGCCGGTGGGAGGAGCTTTCCCAGGGTTCTCTCAGCCTTGTATTCTCAGCAAGGTGGAGAGCAGTGGACACTTGCCAACTCCACTCAGCCACGTAGGAGGCTTCACAGCCGTGGGTGCCTGGGGACCTTCTGTTCCATCACAGACCTTGGACCTCAGGCCCTACGAGGGTCGAGGAAAGAGGCCCTCTTTTGGTTGTGCCACACTGATTCTGCAGGTGCCACGGTGACACTGGTGGCCAGGTGCCCCTTCTCTCACCTAGCAAACAAGTAATGGTGGAGCAGTTACTGCAGACCCAGGTCTCAGCCTGCTGTCGCCCCAGCCTAAGTTAGGAGTCAGAGTCAGAGCTGTGAGCGCTCCAACCTGAGCCTGCCAGTGCATCCTCCACAGGTGACAGGACGAGCTCTGCCAATCCCCTGTCCTTCAGGCCTCGGGGACTGTCTTGCTCCTACCATGCAAACCTTCCGACCCTGTAAGCAGCTCACCGTGTTGCTCCTTTGCCCTTTCCTTTTATGACTTTCACCATAAACCAAGCTGAGGCTCGGGCAGATGTGCTGTCCTGTCCAAGGTCATGCGGCAGAACTGGGATTGTGCCATGTGCAGAGATAGTGGTCCAGAAGTGCTTATTGCTGACCTGTGAAGTCGAAAAGAGAAAGGACAGGCCCGGCGACTGTGGCCCCAGTCCACTTATTGGTTTGCTGCCTCAGGAGCAAGGCAGTGTGTTTCAGCATCACCTCAGCCATCGCTCTTCAGGGAGGTGGCCTTTTGTCTCAGTTTATAGTTTTCCTCTTTCATCTTCCATCATTGCTTACGCTAGCCTAGTACACATCCTTGTGTAGAAACACATCCTTTAAATATATAGCACTATCTTACGCAGGCGCGCCGCCCTCGCTTCCCTCCCGCGCTGCCCCAGCCCCACCCCTCGCCGCCCCGCTCATCTCTTCCGATTGCTGCTTCTTAGTCACACTTCCGTGTCCCCCCACAGGCGGACATCTGTGCTACGTCTACCTCTCTGTTGTGCCAGTAATGTGGTGCCGGGCATCCCTGTCCCTATGCGAGTTCCGGGGGCGGAGGGGGAATCGCTGTCCTTTCAGGGGCAAGTCAAAGCCTGAGAGGGGAGCTTGGCTGCTGGGGATGGTGTCACATTTATTCTAGATGCAACCAATAGGAAGGGGAGGGCAACCCCTGCAAAGGGGCTGCGCTACAAAGAGAGCCATTAGCGTGAATGTAAATCACGGTAGCTTCAGGGACAGTTTAATAACAATCTGACTTTTTATTGGGTGAGTAGGAGATGGACCAGCTTTCTCCTCGCCGAGTCTTCTGGCTCTTTTGCAGGGAGAGATTCTATCTGAACCTGGATGGAGATTATTGAGGGCAGAGGGCTGTGCTGGGAGTAATGGCCATAAATCCAATTAGTGACTCACTTTCTCTTTTGCTCCAGGCTCCATTTTCTCCAACTGTGGAAGAGACTATGTTAGCAAGCTCTGGATCCTGGCGCTCCCCAGGGCCCCGAGCTATGGCACCACGGAGATACAGAGGTCTCTTGCACAAGGAAAGGACCCGGATGATGCACATCAAGCTTGTGACAGTGGCAGCTTCCAGGGAAGGGAATGGAAAAGATGGAGGAGTGGGCAATGAGGGGCTGCAGTACTTTATTCTGTACAACCGCAAGCCAAAAAATGGGTTTCTGTCTTCCTTGTGCAGTAAGAAAGAGTGAAAGAAAACATGAGAGGTGGGCCCCCTAGAGACTTTTAGCACAGAAGAGCTCATGGCGACCACCTTTGTACAGGGCATGCAAAGCCCTTGTGACCCTGCTCACATGGCTGTCCTTCTGGGTTCGACTGGGTAACTTCTGAGCCACAGGGCGCATGCGCTGTATGAGGGTGCAGTAGGGACGCAAGGGAGCCCCAGAAGAGTCTTGGATCTCTGGCCCGGGTTCCAGACCTGGCCATCAATTCTTTGTGTATTTCAGTGTAACTCCTAGAGGGGATTTTGAATGTTCCAAACACAAACACCCTACAAATATGTGCAATTAGTATTTGGTCAACTAAAAATTAAAATAAATCAACCCCCCTCATTTAATAATGACAAATCCTTATAACCCAAGATTACTTCAGTAAAGAATTGAGGTGACTGGGATGGAAACAAAATGTACCAGCCTAATTTTTTTTTGTAATGAGGACAGTGTCTTATAGGGTCTCACTAAATAGATCGGACTTGTAGAGATTCTCCTGTTTTTAGCCTCCCAAGCACTGGGATTACAGGAGCACGCCATCATGTCCAGTCTCATTCACCATCTCACTGTGCCCTGGGGTCTGGGCCTGTAAGGCAGGCCCAGGATTGAACCTAAGCAGGTGCTTTAGTCTGCTGAGCTATTACGCTAGACCTACCAGCCTAATTTTGAGCTTTTCTTTTTAATTGTAAAGTAAACATTTCTTGATTTTTTTTTTTTTTAAGAAACTGAAAAGCTACATCAAGGAGAGTTTTTTCCTAGAGGGTGGGAGTGGCCCCACAGGAATCTTTTTTCAACTTATTACTTTAGTACTTATTGCAAAGATGAGTCAGTTAATCTTGTGAGTTGATCACTGTGCTTTGTTTAACTTATCATTGTATTTGGAATACAGCTATGAATGACTAAGGCATAGTTTTGCAAGAGATGATAAAAAAACGAGCCCTGTCACTCATGGGTCAGCGTCAGCAAGAGAGCTAAGCTCCCGGGGCTTTCTTTGTATTCACGGTAAAGTGAGAACAGTTACCTAATCCACGTCATCACGCAGAGATTAGACAGTGTCCGCACCCCTTTCCAGTACAATGTCTGGCATACAGGGAGTGCTCAGGGAGCGATGTTCCCTGGTATTATTTTAATAAGTGCACGCTTGTTATTATTTTTTTCCTTGGACCACTCCAGGGATCAATGAAGGGATCAATGATATACTTGTTAGATACGTTAATTTTTTCTTGAAAGCAGAGACGGAGACAAGGATTATTTTATTTTAGGGAAGGGTCTACAGGATGTTCAGGGTCTCACTTCTAGTTCGGACTTGTAGCGATCCGCCTGTTTACAGCTTCCCAATAGCTAGAATTTCAGGCGCGCACCAGCACTCGCAGTCTCACTTGCGTCTTAGTGCGCCCAGGAGGTGAGGCCAGCACGGCAGGCCTGGAGATCGAATCCCGGCCCCTGTGCCTGCTTGCAGGTGCTTTAATCTACTGAGCTATGTGGATGGCCCTGAGGCGAGGATTTGTGTGCAGTGTTTACTAGAGGCTGTTCCCAAGAAACACGGTGTTGGGGGTAGCACAGGGAAGAGAAGACCCCGATAAACGCATCTCGAAGAACAAGTAAACCCAGTCCCAAGACCTTCTGAAGGACCAGCTTCAAAGAGTTCGCGGTGGGCACCGCGTTGAGGTAGCGCCTGTGCCACTCAGCGTACCCAGTCAAAGCATCCGTCTGTCACCCGCTGCTTAGGGGTTATTCTTCTGTTGTAGGAGACAGCCATCTCCTTTAGGGGGTGCTCTCCTTGGCTGGGCAGAGCTGCTGACCGCTGCTTCACCAGCTCAGACTCCATTAACGGAGACCATTTCTGTTTGAAAATGTTTTGCCACACTAACCACATCCGACACGATGTTTCAATTTCTCTCCTCATCATTCCATTTGAAATTGAAGCGGGTTATTTCTCCAATGCTGATTCTCCAAATCTAAGTGAAGAAGATTCTGGAAATCGTGATGCTCTTTATAGAGAATGCTGTGCTCAATGCAGAAAACCCCAGGATCCTGGCAGGTTTCCATTCAAGACGTGACAGGAAAAATGATTCCAAGGAATACGACCCCACTGGCAAGTTACTCACATGGACCCTAAAGCACACAGGAATTGAGCGTGGCAACTCTTGATGAGTTTCTACGAGTGTGTTTGCCAAGCTGCATGCATTTGTCATGTGCTGGAATTTAGCAGCATGCAGCAATGGTAGGCAGCATATGCACAGGAAAACTATGTGAAGAGAACCATTAAACACGTAAATGTTACCCATTTTTATATTAATCTGGGATAAAGAATTCTCAAGTCCCTTTCAGCAGCAAAACACCTCTGTCTTTTATGTAAAACTCCAGCTGGCACCTGAGAATTTATTTAAAAGGCAAATGAAGCCACTATGATGTCAGTGGTGGCATTGCTCTCTAAACAGGTGCTGAGACTATAGACATGTGCCACTATACCTGGCTGTTTTCTAATCAAAAGGACACATCCCTAATTCCAGGCTACTTAGAAGTTTCAAGAGGGACAGGTCACATCTCTTTGGATTTTACCTCTTAGCTACAGTAAGAACAACACGTGAACTTCTGATCATACTACTAGGAGGTGTTTGATTCTTCTCTTTGGTCACAGAAAACAGGTTGTGTGTACCTGAAATCATGAAGTGATCTACTGATGAAAATGTGTAACTTAATTATAGTTCTTGATAACTGTACTACATTCAAGAGTAGAATATTCCGTTGTTGTAGTCTTTCCTTTTATCTAGCTTAAGTAGTGCCTTTGCTCAGAAGTCTGGGGCTCTCCAGGGAAGATTGTTAAGGACAGCAGAGAGTGAGGCAGGCCCACATGGCAGAGGCACTTCAGTCTGTAGAAGCCAAGTTCTTCTGCAATGAGAATTTAGACTTTTCTCTCAGGTTGATTTAAGATCTCCAAAAGACAATATGTCCGCACACAATTAAGGAAATAAGTAGACTGCTTTATTTCTTTTGATTGTCAAACAAGAAAAAAAAAAAAACATAAAAATTACTTACATTTAAAAGAAAAACTGAGATCCACTACATTTAACCAAGTGTACTTAAGAAAGAAGAAGGTTCTAGAATTGGGCAGCATTCTTGAGCAAAGATGGTTCCGAGGGCCCAAACACATCTCATGCACTGATTATGCTTATTCCTATGCTTGTCAGCTTCCATCACAGAGACAAAATACCTGGGGGAGCCAGCTTGGGAGGAGGAAAAATTTACTTTGGGTTAGGAACTCAGAACTTCTAGTCATCCACCACTGTTTCCATGGCTTTAGGCATGGGCCCTGGCAGAACACCACAGCAGGCGGCTCATGGTAGGGCAGAGCTGCTTACCTCGTGGAAGGTGGGAAGTAAAGGGAGAGGGAGAGACACAGGTATAGAGACCTGAATATACCCTTCCAGAGCACACCATACACCATGTTTACAGCAGCAGGATTCAAAATAACTAAATTCAGGAAGCAGTCTGGATGCCATCAACAGATGAATGCATAAAGAAACATGGTATTTACACATACACACAAGGACTGTGTTATGGTTTGTGTCTAGTTGTCCCCCCAAAGCCTCATGTAGTCATGCGATGGGGACTTCTAGAGTTTGCGATTAACTCATGATCTGCTGGGATTATGTGTGCTCCAAGATTATGGTCTTAGATTATGGGTCTTAGTACTCCTGGGATTATGGGTGTGAGTACTTCCCTCAGCCTGGGGCAGAGAGCCTGAATGTAATAAGAAGAGACAGAGACAGACTTTCTTTAGCTATTGCTCTTTGTTGTTGCTGTTCTGCCACCATGAACTGCTGCTCTCTGCCATGAACCCCTCTGCCTGGGAGCCAGCTGAATGTGGACTGAAACCTCCAGTAACTGTGAGCTAAATAAACCTTTTATTCCTTCATTTTGGGTGTTGGGTATTTGTCCCAGCAACGAGAGAAGAGTAACTAAGACAGAGTGCTACTCTGCCATAAAAAAGGATCAAAGCAGATGTATTCTGAGATGATGATATGAAGTGAAAAAATTCAGGTTCACAAGCTTAAATGTCACAAGGTTTCTCCCATATGAAAAACCCAAACTATAAATAAAGAAAAATAGAAGACAGATACTAAGAAAAGGGAGATAGATTTTTTACAAAAGGGAAGGGAAGCAAAAGATGGGAGGACAGGCAACCTGAACTTGAGTCCTGGTCTCTGGCTTTCCCTCCCGGGCAGCATGAGTGTCACCAGCCACTCTACCACCTTCTCCACCAACTACTGGTCCCTGGGCTCAGTCCAGGCCCCCAGCCAACAGGTCGGGCAGGCCAGCAGCACTGCCAGTGTCTATGCTGGTGCTAGGGCTCAGGCTCCCGGATCTCCATGTCTCGCTTCACCATCCTCCGGGGTGACTTGGTGTCTGCAGGCCTGGCCGTGGGAGTGGCTGGGGGTCTGGATGGTATGGGCAGCATCCAGACTGAGAAGGAGACCATACAGAACTTGAACAACCACCTGGCCTCTGACCTAGAGAGAATGAGGAGCCTGGAGATGGAAAATCAGAGGCTGGAAAGCAAGATCCGGGAGTACCTGGAGAAGAAGGGGTCCCCGATCAGAGACTGGGGCCATTACTTCAAGACCATTGAGGAGCTGAAGGCTCAGATCTTCGTGAATTCTGTGGACAATTCCCGCATCGTCCTGCAGATTGACAATGCTCGTCTTGCTGCTGATGACTTTAGAGTCAAGTATGAGATGGAGCTGGCCACGTGTCAGTCTGTGGAGAATGACATTCATGGGCTTTGCAATGTCACTGATGACACCAATATCACTTGGTACTCCAACCTCAGCAGACTGAAGCTGGAGACAGAAATTGAGACTCTGAAGGAGGAGCTTATATTCATGAAGAAGAGCCATGAAGATGAAATCAGAGACCTTCAAGCCCAGATTGCTGGCTCTGGGTTGACTGTGGAGGTGGATGCACCCAAATCTCAGGATCTCTGCAAGATCATGGTGCATATCAGGGCTCAGTATGACGCCCTGGCTCAGAAGAACCGAGAGGAGCTGGACAAGTACTGGTCCCAGCACACTGAGGAGAGCACCACAGCAGTCGCCTCGCAGTCTGCTGAGGTTGGAGCTGCTGAGACGACACTCACAGAGCTGAGGCGCATGGCCCAGTCCTTGGAGCTTGACCTGGGATCCATGAGAAATCTGAAGACTGCCCTGGAGGACAGCCTGAGAGACATGGAGCCCGCTACGCTATGCACACAGAGCAACCCAACGGGGTCCTGCTGCGCCTGGAGTCTGAGCTGGCACAGACTCGAACAGAGGGGCAGCGCCTGCCCAGGAGTACGAGGCCCTGCTGAACATCAAGGTCAAGCTAGAGGCTGAGATCGCCATGCACCGCCGCCTGCTGGAAGGCGGAGAGGACTTCAATCTTGGGGATGCCCTGGATAGCAGCAGTGCCTCAGTGCAAACCATCCAGAGAACTACCACCTGCAAAATCATGGATGGAAAATTAGTGTCTGAGACCAATGACACCAAAGTGTTAAGACACTGAAGCAACAGAAGTGGGGTGCCCTTGGGGGGAAAAAACTAACAAAAAAATTCAGAAGTCACTGGAAAAAAAAGAGATGGGGAAACAGGAGGGGAAGGAGGTAGAAGATGAATTGAGATGTGTGTGCATAGCCACCAACTCCCCCCAAAGAACATAACAAACATGGACTAACAGAGTAAAAACTGAGGACAAGCATGCACTCACAGCCTCCCAATTCCTTCCTTCCGCTAGGCTTCGCTTCATGAAGGGTCTGCCCCTTCCTGATGGTACCATGGCAGAATTTGAGCCTGTGGAGATTAGGGAATTTAAGCTTCAAGTCAGAAGTCAGAGAAAAGGAGGTGATATACAGAAACAATGCTATTGTACACATTTGGCATTTGCCTTGCGTGGCCATGGTTTGGCATCTTATAACTTCTGTGGTTGGCTGGAGGTTCACTTCTCTGATTGGCTCAACCTCTGCTGTTTGGCTGCAAGGGCATCCTCTTTGGTTGGGCTGCAATTTGTTTACACAAAATCAAGCTGGATCTTCACTGGGGATGTAAGCCTCGTGGGGCCAAACTCTGCCCCCCAAGTTCAGAGGGAGTTTAAGCCACACTTACTTCAGCTTCACAATTCTTGGAGGTGTTCTTCATCATCTGATTGAGTGGTTCAGTCGGGGAACACTGGGATAAGGAAAGGATATATGTTTTTGCTGTAGCCCATTTGGGCTGCTACACAAAAATATTATTAACAATAGATGATTTTGAGCAACAGGAATGCATTTCTCACAGATTTGGAGGCTGGGATGTCCAACATCAGGGCACCAGCAGATCCAGTGTCTCATGGGAACGCACATCTTCGCGGAAGGCACTTTCAGTGCGTCCTCCTGGTGTGGAGAGGCAAGACAGGCCTCCCACTTCCTCATGATCCAGCTGTCTCCAAGGCTCCCCCTGCTAGAACCATCTTTGGGGAGTCAGGATTTCAACACATGCATCTCATGGGACACCAAGTATTCAGTCTGTAACCCTCGAGTTCCACCCTCCCAGCTCCCCACCCTAGGTGCAGCTTTTTTATTCCAAATCTTTGGTATTCTGTTTAAAAAATATATCATTATCTTATTAGTTTCTATCTTCAAAGGAAATATCCAATTTAGGAATTTAAAAATCCTAGCTCTAGTTTTAGACCTATGAGACACAATTATCCAAAAGTCTGCGCAACACTGCAAAAGATGTTGATTTCTCTGAATTTTTTTGTCATAGACGTCATAGCCAGCACATTGTTTTGGCTGAACTGGGGCTCAGAGACGTCGCTGTCCTTAGGATTACTGGGCAAGTTGTTATCCACCCTGAAGGTGATGACAAGATTATTGGTACCCGCTGGCGCCACACCATCTACAAAAATAGCTGCATTCCATTTGACTGTTCTTTCATTTTAAAAACAAGGTGATCGGGTAAAACTCAAGTGCTGTTCCCCTCACGTACACAAGCTGTCAGGGCACAAGAGGTGGACTCTGAGGTCAAGCGGCTAATTAGCAGCTGAGCCCAGGGCAGGAGATGGGTGTCTTGTGGGCCGGTCCTCGCCTCAGAGCAGTTCGCAGTTGGAGCAGTGCGTGGATAGCAGGGTAGAAGGCACTTGCCTACATTTCTCCGTTGATCTGGTTCTATCGTGAGTATTCATAAAAACACAACTCACCTGATAGTTAATTGGAATCTGGAGTCAGCTGCTGCCGCCTGTGTTGGTGATTTCCTTACCAGCTGGTGGGCAGACGCGGGATTCCTGCAGGAAATGACTCTCAGCGGCTTTGAGTAAGGAAATTAAAGCACTGAGTCCCACATTTCCTGGTTTCACTCTATCTTAATTAACAATCTATTTTGGTGAAGGGAGAGCTGAACAACTTTCTAATAGTCAACATGTACAACTTAGTAGTTGTGAAAACAGGATTTTCACGCTTGCTTTTTATTTAAGAAAAAGAACAACAGCTTTCTGGATAATTTTCTCCTTCAGTAACTATGTTTATTAAGTAATTGTCTTAACAAAAAACAATGACAGCATGTGTATGTGGGAAACGCCAATTTCCTTTTCTCAGTTCCCAAAGGTGCACTTAAGAAAAATGTGTTGATTATTAACAGGGCTAATATTTTTTTGTGGTAATGTCATTGCTAGACCTCTACAATAATTGGAGTTAGGAATTGACAGTAATATTGCAGCCAGAATTACATTATTGAATTCTAGGCCATATCAGGACCTGCTCGAATGCTGTGACTACTTGCTTGTGACGTATGTTATGTGGTTCTTAGTGTTCTCCTCTCTCTGTTCGATGGTGATATTTAGTGCGCAAAGTGTGCCAGTCGTTCTTCAGATGGTCACTTTTTTTTTTTTTTTTGAGACAGGGTCTCGCTATGCAGTTCAGGCTGGCCTTAAGCTCACTGTAGCTCAGGCTGGTCTCAAACTCAAAACAATCCTCCTGAATTGGGCAGATGGTAAGCAAGAGCTTTAGCTTCAGTGGAGACCATGAGTCAGTGGTGGGAGCCAGGGCAGGGTGCCCAGTCAGGTCGTTGCAATTGCTAAAAGAAAACCCTTGAACTGAGAAAGATGGAAAGGAACTCCTTTAGATGACTGACCAGGAACTCAGAGAGGGTCTAAGTTAGTCTCTTTGTAGAAATTTTATGACTTCCTCAGTCACCATGGACGGGTACCGCTGTGGCTGTCTCACTGTGGTTTTCTGTTTTTCCTGCACTCTACAAAACTTTAGGACAAACTTTTGATATCGAGGATAAAGGAGAATAAATTGATTTCACATCATTTTAGCTTCTCTGTTTCTAGGCTTTTGTATAAAATAACAACCTTAGGAATGAATCAGAATAGGCAAAAGTAAGATTTTCACCACAATAGTTAACTTATATACAAGCTTGCTAATTAAGTTAAAGATAGCCACTATGCTTTTATTGAAATTAAATAAAGACAAATTTTCTTTGGTAGCATGACCACTGATAACAGCAGGCACTACTGCTCATGTGCATTTTTCTTTTTCTCCCAACAACCCTACATATGGGTGTGGTTGTTTCCTTCTTATATGTAAGGAAATTGGAATTCTAATATGTTAAATACTTCCCCTGAGGTCCCCAAACTAATCAAGCTATATCTAGAGTCATTTCTCCTGCCTCATTGGCCAGGGTGAGTCACATGACCAAGCCCCCCATCAGGGTCACTCAGACTATAAAATGGCATGAGTACAAAGACACATGAAAAGGTGGGTCAGTATTTATTCAAACTGGAAAGATATGTGCACACCTTATGACCCAGCACTTTCTTAAATACCTTCTGCATGTGTGTATCAAGAGACATATCTAAGACGCTTCATAGAAGTGTCTATTTACAATGGTCTCAAGTTGGAAAAGGTGTGGACAAGCAAAATCTGTTATATTCGTACAATGGCATATTATACAGTAGTGAAAACAAACTAAGTACAATGTACAATGACACACAGATAGATATACAGATAGATACTGTAGGCAGGCAGATGGATAAAATATGCCTAAACAACAACAAAAACTAGTAAAACAAGTGTATAATGTTAGGATCAGGGTGCCAACACCTACAAGGGGCATGAGGGAACATTCTGGAGTATTCACATTCTTCTTGTTTGGTTACTGCATCTGAAGTTGTGTTCATACTGAAAACTTCACTAGGATGAACATGCTTTATATAATTTTCGCTATGCATATGTACAACAATGAAATCCACATGAAACTATGCATAGCTTTTATTGGATTTTTGCTTGTCTTTAAATTTGGGTTCTGGGATCCCTTTGAGAAATGCAGGTAGCTTTAACCGATGCTGTGGTCTCCTCCGTGAAGGTGGCTGCCTGTCGCAGCCAGCCCGTGAGCTGCACCGTCACCATGGCCATCACTTGGTCAGACCCAGTTCCCTTTTGAATACTAAGTATCTACCTAGAACCACAGAGATGTAAAGGTGAGTCCACCTCGCTGGTTGCTTTCTGTTCTCCATGATGCCCTAAGCCACAGGGGAGCTGGTAAAATGTAGTCACTACCAGCCGCCTCTAGAGAGCTGGACTTAGGCGTATGAAGGGGGGCCATGACACAGACGTTTGTTTTACATTTTGAGAGAATCCCCAGTCCTTAAAAGCCAGGGATAAAGAAATTGATGTGCTAAAAACAAAAATGCAGGACTGGGAAATAGCTTGGCAGTCTAATCATCTGCCAGGCATGCACAAGAGTCGGTTTGATCCCCAGTACTACACACCATGCTGGCCCTGAACCCTGGCATGGTGGTGCAATCCCAGCACTGGAGAGGCAGAGACGGGAGCATCGCTACCAGTAAGAGCTGTGTAGTGAGACCTTGTGCCTCATAAATAAATGAATAAATAAATAAATATGGAAAAAGCTATACATTCAATAGCTGGCTTCAAAAAACCTACAGAAAAGACAAATACATATAAATAGAACAGATAGCCAAACTGTTTTCTTACCAGTCTTGCCCTTCTGTGAGTCTTGAGTCCACAAAGTCTTTTTAGTGTTCATCTTTGGGGAAGTCCCTGGTTCGAATCCCCTGTCTTCCTCATACCTTTCTCATTATTTATCTATGAAAATACCCAAAGCACAGCAGGAAAGCTCGAGAGACCATGAAAAGTCTGTCCACTTCGTAACTTCTTCGCAAGCATCTTAACAGTACTTTTTGTTTGACTTCTCAGTGACAGCGGCAAACTCTGGAGTTGCCCACCCGTGCTCACTTCAGAAGCCTGTGGATGCATGTATAAGAGGGTGTGCGTCACTCACTGCTGCTCAGCCTCCGAATGCCCACATTTAGGGTGGTAACACTCAGCCCTATCCTCCTAGCAGCTTCCAGAGAGGCTTCATTCTTGTGAGTGGCTTTGTTGACATCACTCCAGCCAATTAGATGTCATCTGAAAAAGCCATCCACTTACCTGATTTCTCCTCCTAATTCATCAGCATGGGTGATACGCTGAATCAGCAGCAGGGGAGGTGGTAGCTCAGTGACATCAGCGCCTGCCTGGCAAGCACAAGGTCCTGAGCTCAATCTAGCAGCTACGTCACCAGCACGCCCTTTACACTTCCCAAAGCTTGACAGGAAGGACAGTGGTTCCTGACACCAGTCTTGCACTCAGGGTCACCTTCAAGGGCCAGGGGTATATCTTTCACATTTTTTTTTTAGATTTTATTGTGGTAAAAACACTTGCCACAACATCTAGTCTCCTAGCAGGCATTGCTGTCTCCAAGTACAGTATGGCTTAGTCATCTCTAGAACTTACCATCTTGCTTAACTGAAGGTTCATACTTTCTGATAATCAGCAACCCTCAGTTCCTGCAAAGCCATCCCACTTTTGCTTCTGCGTTTGACTGTTTTAGGCCCTCCGTGGAAGTGGGCTCGTGCAGTATTTGTCTCTGTGACCCCTTTATTTCCTGACTGTAATGTCCCCATCATTCATCTGTGTTATCACATACAGTAGGACTTTCTTCTTTTTTACGTCTGAGTGAATTCCACTGCATACATAGACCACAATTTGTTTATCAGTTTTCCTGTTTGTGGACATTGAAGTCATTTTCCTGTCAGAGCTATTGTGCATGGCGCTGTACACCAGGATACCGATTTCTGCTCTTTTGGACAAATCTCTAGAAGTAGGAAGGCTGGATCAGTAGCTGTATTTCCAGCTTATGAGGAAATGCCACACTTTTTTCTAAGGGGGCGGCAACATTGTGCATTTTCATCAGAAGTGTGCAGGAGTTCCAGTTTCTCCATATCCTCATCAACACTTATTGCCTTTTAAAAAATATAGTAGCCATGATGTTTCTAAAATATTGTGCCTTTCAAAAAGTGTAGTACAGGTAAAAGGTGATGATTGCATTATGGGGTAATTCTTGCTCAACAGGAATAAATTTTTTTTGAGGGAGAAAGCAATTTCTTCATGAATGAACCAAAATTTGAAGCCCTGTTCTGGTCTCCAGAAGCAATGTGATCCTGGGGGCACCACGTGCCCTCCTGCTGCCTCAGCTTCCCTCTTTGTGAAGGGTGGACACATACATTTCTTTCAGAAGGATCTAGAAAAGGCACCCATTTTCTGTAAGCTGTGAAACACAGGAAAGAACTGAGCACTTGCACTGGTTTTTCTTTGGGATATTGCCTAGTAAGCAAAATACGGTGGAGGAAGTTGCTTTTCACATTATTGCTAGCAAGTGTGGAAGGAATGACAGAATTAGCAGCCCCTGGGGGACTCATGATCCTTGATCCTGATCCTCGGTGGCTAGCAGTGCCTAAGGTGAGATATGGGTGGAAACTTCATAATTGATGCCTCAGGCTGACACCTCTGGAACACGGTGGGTATTCTTTTTTTTTCCTGTAAGGCATTTGGTACAGGGTCTCACTACATAGCTCGGACTCATAGTGATCCTCCTGTTTTCAGTCTCCCCAGCACTGGGATTACAGGTGTGCACCACCGTACCCAGTCTTGATGGCTGGCTCAGTGTGCCTGAGGGTGGGGCCAGTGTGGCCTGTGGTGTCAGAGATCCAAGCCTGGTCCCTGCACTTGCTTAGTATGCTGAGCTATCTCACCAACCCTCACCAGCCCTAAAATGGGCAATTTTTTTTTTTTTTTTAAAGGAAACCAAAAGAGATTTTTAGAGAACTAGAGAGAAGTGAAGATGGACTGGAAATAAAATGTTAAAGAGTTATTAGAATATAGGTGACAATGATATTAGAGGCAGTTAAAAGACAGAGTTCCCATCTGTTAACATATGTTGAGATCAAATTAAATGCTGTCTGGGAGTTGACATAGAATATTCCAGAAATAAGTCAGTACATATGCATCTACATGTGCATCTGTGTGCACTGGAGGGGCAGATCGTTAAAAGAGAAAGCTAATTTTTAGAGCTCTGTGGTAATTAGAGGGAGATTCATTATACCTTTCTACTTTTGTATGTTTGAAATGATTTATATCAAACGTATGCTCTTGAGGCATAGCAAACACAAACCAGGTTTGTATGCAAAATGTGTATAACAATTGAAACAAAACAAATATCTGGAAAACCTTTTTTAAACTTTCAGTGACAGCTTCTTTTGTTGCACGCACCTGAGCATGGCCTTCTGCCATCGGGGGTGGCTTGAGTGGGCTGGGGACTTGCTCACCAAAGGGCTGCATTCTCAAATGCAAATGAACCAACATGTTTTTCAAACTTCTGCTCATGAACGTTGTCGAGATACAAAATAAACTCAGGACCAGTATTGTTTTAAAAATGAAACCGAATAGACAATACAATTTAAAACTGTTGGACTGAATCTCCTTGAATAGTACATTATTTATATCAGTCTTTTAAAAACCATGGATAGCCATGATTTTCAATTCTGAACCATCAAAGAATCTGCAGATTCTGACTCAGGTCAGGGCAGAGCCTGGGTTTCTAGCAAGTTTCCGTGGTGTGGATGTTTTGGGCTGTGAATCGTGGTTGGCTGAGCAAGTTCTTAGCAGTTCACTTATGTGGGCGATTTCCGGTCTGTCTATGTACCTTCTATCTCTGTCTCCTTCATCACCTAGCCATCTGCCTGTCTATCTGGGCCATCTATCAGGCATCTGTGTTATCACAAATCATAATAATAGTGTGCTGAAAGCGAGGGATCCCATATCAAAGCAAAGTATATCACTTTATCTGTGATTTCCATAAACCACCTTCTCCTTTATTGAATTGATAAAGCTTTATTAAAACAGTGAATGGTCTAGCAAATCAGCACCTAAAAAGCCATCACCCACTTGTACTGAGGCTGAGAAAGCCTCAGTCTGGGATAGCCTCCTGTGGAAGACAAACTTCAATAGGGGAAGGAGTGTCTTTGTCAAGCCTTCCTGTGGACTGGAGCTCTGCTGAGGCTCTGCGCTAGTTGAAGTTCAGACTGCCAAGCCTGGGCCAGCCCAAGTCCTGTGCACAAGGTGAAGACAGCGTCCCTGTACCCAGGGAGCTCATGCAGTCTGGAGGTGGACCACAGAGCAAGCCGTGTTTAAAAACAATGGCAGCAGTGACAAATACAGAATGGAGCGGAACAGAGCAGGAGACCAGCTCCACCTGGGAGGCCAGGAGGCAGCATCCATGTGGGGCTGCACTTCCCACACTGGACTTCATGGCGGGACAGGTGTCCGCTACACATCTGCGAGAGGTCCAGGCAGTGAGCTGGCACTGCAAGGTCAGGTGCGCTGTGCTTGGGTGGCTGTGTCAGTCCCCCCTGTAGCAACCGTTCCTAGCCAAGCCCAAGGAGAGTGGTGTTGAAGGCTGCTCAGCCTGCGGGCATGTGGGAGGCCCCGCGTCCTCCGTATAGACCTACAGCTCTGCAGCTGCTGCACACCGTGGCCTGCAGGACTGCACGGCCTCCTTTCCCTTCCCCCATTTCCCTGGTTGTCTTCCCAGCCTTCCGGCCTCCTGGGCCCTGCCTTCTGTGAGTCTCACTTCGCAAAGGCATCAAGCCCACTGTGGATGGTCACTGCTTCCCTCTTTCCACCTCACCTGCCCTGTTTCCTCTGCAGGCCTCTTTCTTGGCTGCAGCAGAGGACTTTGAAAGGATGAGCACCGTCTGGGTCTCCTCAGCCTCCTGTGTCTCAGACTCTGTGAGGACACAGTGGGTCTCACTCAGGGGCCTGGCCCAGCCATGAGCCCCTGCAGCTCGTCCTTGCCCCAGGGGCTGTCACACTAAATGGTCCTCCAGGGGCGATGTATCCCTTTTTCCACCCCAGGCAAGATGGGATCAGACAGTATTTTTTGTCATCCCTCCCAGGACTATAACTACTCAAAAACCTTAAAGAAGATAGGACTGGAAATTTGGGTCAAATGGATGAAGAGAATAACCTGAAGCCAAATTAATCACCCAACAAAGTAGAGCTCTCTGTGAGCAGAGGCTTCCCCACCTCGCTTCCCGGGCCCAGGACGACTTCCGGTCTCTGAGGGGCTTCTGCGTGTCTTCCTCGCATTCGCTGCCGAGACTAAGGATAGAGGCCCAGAGAGCGCTCTCTTGCTTGCTTCTGAGCACCAGCTCCTCACTGAGAACCAGCTTCCTGGACCCCAAGTACCTGCTCCTTCCTGCAGATGCAGATGAGGTCTCCACCCCCGGCCCGCATTACCAAGCTCTTCATGGGATGCACAGGAAACCCCACTCGGGGAAAAGCAGGCGTGAAGGAACGGGCAAGTCTGTCACACAAGTACCCCAAGTGCCAGTTCCTGAATTCAGCAGCCACGCGGTTTCCATCATCTGCCACCTCCCCAAGGCCGTCCTGTGCCTGGTTATCACTCTCCTATGGTGACAACTTTATTTTCCTGATTGCTTTTCTTAGCTGAGTAGGTGCTTGTCCCTAGAATGCCCTAATGGTGTGAGAGCATCGAAAATCGTGTATTAACTTTTCGCATTAATCTCTCTTTCCTTCTCTCTCCCCCTCCCATCCGTGTGTGCCTGCCTGCGCATGTCTCTCCTTCTCTCCCTTCCTTCCTCATCCCTCTGTCTTTGTCTGTCTTTCTCTGTGTTGCCCTCCCTCCCTCTCTCTCTTCTTCTTCCCCCCTCCCTCTCCATCATGGCCTGCGTCTGGATGGCTCCCCAAAGCCTCCTGGGGTATGGGTAGGTGGGGAGTTTCAAAGGTGGCTGGATTAAGGCGCATATCTATGGATTAAAGATGTGGTATAGGGTTTAGGGTGAGGATAATGGAAGTTCCACCCTGCACCGATGAACAGGCTTGAAGCCCAGAAGGAGCAGAAAGCCACTTGCAGCACCTGCCTTGCCATGCATGGACAGTTTTTCCTCTGTGATGCCCGCTGCCATGCTGCCCCCTTGGAGCTCGCCAAATGTGGACTGAAACAGCTATAAACCATGAGCTAAATAAACTTCCCCTCCTTTAACGTCCACTGTTGAGTATTTCATCTCTGCAACGCGCTGAGAGCACACCCAGGGCCCGTGCATAAGTCCAGCCAGCGCTCTTCCGGATGTTGTCCCCTCCTAGCCAGACGCAGTCCCATTGTCTGTAGCACTGCCGCCACCATGGAGAACTTGGTCCTTGGACCTCCCCAAGGACACCTTCCAAAGGCACGCGGTGCGCTCTGCAGCCCAGCGCGACTTCCTGCTTTGAGTCCCAGTGCCGTTCTGGCACACTGTGGGAGGAGGTCGGCCGCCGCCCGCAGCTCGCTGCTCCCTGGACCCCGCTCGGTCTGCTCGACGCCGGGGGCCAGGCTCCCTGGGGCCGGGGACCTGTGCCTACGCCAGCCCTTAGGGGGTCTTTTCCTTTTAGCTGCTGGCACCATTTTGGAGACAATCTTAATTTCAAATGTTCTATTCTACTATACAAATAAGTACTTGTGACTTAATTTAGGGCTTGTAAGTGTGCGGTCCTTGATTATAAATGTTCAGGATGCTCAGGCAGTAAATGGCTATCAGTAAACGGCCAACAAATACGGTTTGTTTCAGACTTGAGTGGGTGCCCAACTGCCTGAGAGATTGAAGCCCCAAAGTAACAGCTAAGACTCTGCTGAAACAAACGTAAATGTCAAGTGTCTGAGCCCTGGGGCCTGTGCGGTCTGAAGGAATCCAGCGACAGCGTAAGGGACAGCAGCTTTCAGCTGCATTTCACTTTCAACTTCACCACAGAAAGAAAGTTAGACCATGGTCTAACTTTTTGGCCTGTGACTGTCTCCTCTCTCTAGACAGCTGTCGCTCTGCCAACTTCTCTTCTGTTTCATTCTCATCCTCTAATTTCAGGCTTAGTGTAGCTGTCATTTGTGAGAATTGCTAACTACGGTGCTTACTATTGATCTCTCGAGCATGCGCCTCTAGCTCAGCTTCTGTTGGGAAATACATCTTTTACCAGGCATCTACAAATTGGAAAATAGAGGTCTGAAGACATTTCCGCAGGCACTTATACCACCACCAGTTGCCTTTCTTTCAGGCACCTTTCTTGTTTGCAGTAACTGTGTAGAGAACTCTGGGAAGTGGTAGCGCCTTCCCCTCACTCACCTGAATGAGGAGACACTAATCCCACCGGTGGGGTTGAGTCCTTGCTCACTGGAGGCAGAGCGGTTGTGACCCGGTCCTCCTAGACTGTGGTTCTGTTTCACTCAGAGTGAGAGCCCAACTTCTGCCATTGAGTCTCAACCTGTTACCTCCTTTAACACCAGATAAGAGCCTGCCACCTTTTAAGGACACCGTCATTTACCTGGGGGTCAGGTTTCTTCTTACCGTTCCATCTTATTCACTTTTTAAATTAAATACCCCCATCCCCCACTTGAAAGGATAATGTGTGTGTGTGTGTGTGTGTGTGTGTGTCTGTGTGTGTGTGTGTTTTCCTCCCCCTGATAGAGGGACTGGGGAAAAGTTCTCAGAAGATCTAGCAATGGCAGCAGTCGATAAATTAAATCTCACTATGTGTTGTCATTCAGTGAAGCTGTTTACAGACAGAGCTATTTTGAAGCCATTAAAAATGCTATTCATCTCCAGCTTGGCATCTGCCTGCTGTTTCTGGCCTGGCCCATGCCTTTAGTGACGAGATTAGTCTCGTGGCCAGCTTCCCCTGGCTCTCCTGTGACACTAGGGGAGACTCTTATGGGAAGAAGGCAATTTATTTTAGCTGAACAGCCACATGGCTAACCATACACAGCAATTATACAAAGCAAATGTATCAGCTTCTGCTGTGGGCGGCAGGAGTTCCCTTTCTGGTCATTAATAATGAATGGTCTTCAGTAAGTAGGAAAACATTTACCAAATAGATCGGCCTGTTACAGATGATCCCCCGGCAGCTGAGACATGGAACGAGCAAAGCCAGAATGGCTGTGCTGTCCCTCGACCTAGCCTGGCTGTCCTGGAAACATCTCAAAAACCGGCAGAGGCTGTGACCCACTGGCTCTGCGCTGACATGCCTGGCCAGCCACAAAGTGGCCTGTTCTTTTCTATATTGAAATCCTGTTGCTTCTCTTCCGGGCAGCTACAATATCCCAAACCAGGAGGAAGTAAATTGGAGCTGGGAAGTGTCAAGTTGATCTACTGCTGAGCTGGGGTGCAAGAGCTGGTAGATCCATGGTCCCTGAGCCCCCTGATCAGGTCACCACCACTTGAAAGCCTTGTTCCTTGCTCTCCTAAAACTCTGGAGGTTCCTGTCCTTTTGATTGCTTAGTCTGTCACTTGGTCTAAGGTTACTTGTTTAGAATAGTCTTCTGCAGCTGTCTTATTGAGCAAAATCCCTGAAAAAGGTGTCGACATTTTATTACATCCTATTGATACTGCATACTGACACAGCAGGCTTTGCACTGCATTCAGAGCCCCTGCAAAGCCTGGGGTCTTTGCCATGTCCCTGACATATGAGTGTACTTGAAGCATTAAAATTAGCTATAAAACACATATTCAGCTGCAGAGATAGCACAGCAGCCTAAGCACCTGCCTAGCAAGCTCAAGGACCTGGGTTCAACCCCTGATACTACATGTTGTATCAGCCCGGGAGTCCCAGGTGCACTGTGCTGACCACTGAAACTGGGCATAGTGGTGCACACCTGTAATCCCAGTGCTGGTGAGGCTTAGACAGGAGGATCACTACAAATCTCAGCTGCACAGTGAGACCCTGTATCAAATAAATAAATACAAAATACATATTCATTGAACAGCTATTATATGCACAGTGTGAAGCTGGATTTGTACTTCCTTTCCTCCTGGATCACTGTTCAATAGAAATAAAAAGACACAATCACTGTGTGGGACAATCAGCTCAAACATGTGGAAAGCACTCGCACGGGGTCACCTCCTCCAGCCTCGGTGGTGAGGAAAGCTTCCCAGGGAAATCATGTCCTGTCAGTGAGGACACGGATAGCTGGATTAGTGGGAGTCATACCAGAGAAGGCAATGTACTGGGACACAGAGGCTAAGAGGAAGAATTGGCCTAGAATATTAGTAAGGCCAAGTAGCTCAGAGCTCATTGGTTTGAACTGAGTGAAAGCTACCTTGTCATCCTAGCTTACCTTTAGGAGTGGGGTTTCTATGCAGAGTTCCCCTAGAAGAAATGAGGGGAAAGAAAGGGGGGGGGGAGAGAGAGAGAGAGAGAGAGAAGAAAAAATAAATATCAGCAATCCAACTCATATGTAATGCAAATTCATATGTAATGTGAATAATCAACTAGGTAAGAGATTTGAGGAAAATTTTTATAAAAGAAACAAATGAAAATTGGCTCAACATACATTTCCATGCTTGTTCACTCTTCATTACTTCTTTGGTTTATTAGGGCATAGTTCATGGGCCATATTTATAGCTCTTCAACAAAGACAAACACTAGTAGCTTGGACAGGACAGAAGGGAAAGGGCGGCTTTCTGCTGCTGTTTCCTGTCTGCCTTGCCATGGGCTGTTTCTCCTCCCCCATGCTGCCCTGCCTCTGAACCGGCTGACTACGGTTTGTAACGTCTATAAACTGTGAGCTGAAGTAAATCTTCCCTCTTTTAATTGGTGGGCAGCGTTTTATCCCACCTAGGCTACAAGCCTTTTGGGCCGTGTCGCCTCTACCCAGGGTGGCCCTTCCCATCAGCCACACCTAGAACTATGCAAAATTAATCAGTGGATAATTTAGTTATCACATGCCCTCAACACATAGTCACACACCTTAGATCCAGCCACCTATGAGAAGCTCCACGTTTGCATGCATGAGGCCTTCAGGAGACATCTAATGCCACCATGAAACCCACTCTTCTGTGTAACTAAGGTGTACCAAGAAAACTTCAAAAAAGTAAACCACCAATCGTTGATCATTTTTAAACAGCATAAATTTATTACTCACAGTTATGGTAGTTGGGAAGTCTGAGGTCAAGGCCCTGGAAAGTTCAGCCCCTGCCTCCCTTGATAGTGTTTCTTCATACGGTGAAGGGCAGAAGGGCATGAGAGAGAGACAAATGCAGAGTCCTCACAAACAGAAGAGATGGAAGTGTAAAGCTGGTCCTCCCAAGCCCTTGTATGAGGTGGTAACCCATCCTTGAAGGTGGAGCCCTATAGACTAACCACTTCTGGAAAGCCCTGCCTCTCTGTGTTGTTGGACTGGGAATTTCCTTCCTTTCCTTTCCTTTCCTTTCCTTTCCTTTCCTTTCCTTTCCTTTCCTTTCCTTTCCTTTCCTTTCCTTTCCTTTCCTTTCCTTTCCTTTCTTTCTTTCTTTCTTTCTTTCTTTCTTTCTTTCTTTCTTTCTTTCTTTCTTTCTTTCTTTCTTTCCTTCTCTCTCTCTCTCTCTCTCTTTCGGGTTGTTTTGAGATGATCCCACATTGCAGCCCACACTTGCCTTGAATTTGAAATAATCTTTGTGTCTCAACTTCTCAAGTGCTGGGATTACAGGCATGTGGCAGCACACCTGGATTGAAATTAAATTTTAACCTAAACCTTCAAGAGAACAAATATTAAAGTTACACTCAAATTATAGCATGAACCTAAATGAGCAATAAATAAATGAAAACAGTAAATCAGAAGGGAATAGTGCTTCAATTGGGGGAAACATCAGAAATGAAGGATGAAGTCAATGCTTGACACAATATAAATTTCCACTAGAAAGAACTCTATAATGATAGCACAGAGTCAAAATTTGAAAAAAAAAATACAGTCCTTCTTCTTGCCCTTCCTCATCTTATTTCCACTTGGGGAATGGGGTTTCTGCCTAGAGTGCAGATGATGTTCATCTTTCCTGAGGAGAAGCTGCTACTCGGTATCAGGCTAAAAGTGTCCAGTAGTGAAGGTAAAACTGTGCTCACCATGTTATTTTCCCTTGACTTCCAAAGGAGACGGGGACATGAGAGGAAAGCATCTCTAGTAATGTTATCTTTCCCAATAGCAAATGGGGTTTAGCAGAACAGGAAGAGGAAAGAAATAAAAGAAAAGCTAACAAGGATGGCAGAGGTTCCAGGAATGATACTCAAGAATCCCGGTGTGCAAGGGGGGACACGCCCTCTGCTCATGAGACTCTTACTTTGTTCCACTCATGCTAAGACAGAAGTAGAGTTCACATCTAGGGGGAGGCCTGTGAGCCAGGAGAAGTTTTAAAAACAGGGCAGGCTGTCCTCAACAGAAGCAATGGCTTGGAGGCTTGGCTGCAGTTGGGAGAATATCCCAAGTTGGAGAGCACCTTTAAGAAGATGTTAGAACAGGCGTGCACCTCTAAGCAGCAAGAGCCCTGGACAGCCAGTAAATGGCCCCACAATATCCAAGCCTTTAACGTTACTGTGTGACTTTCAGCAATGTTTTTCGTGACTTGGTTGCATGGTGCTGGAGGGTGAGCTGCTTAGGTGACAAAGCAGCACTGTGCTAGGGAGGGCATGAAGCCGGGGGGGGGGACACCTCTGCATCCTGAACTCACTCCACTTAGGTGGTTACACTAAAGCCTCCCATTTCACAAGCACTGATATGGTTGTATCTAGATCCTCCCTAAAGCCCACTGGTGGCACTTTTCAGAGATGGCTGGATCTAGGGCACATGAGGTTGGAATTAGGATGTGTGAACACTGAATTAGTCCTCTGATGGGTTTAACACAGTTCTGGGGGTGTAACATGGGAAGGCCTTCCCTGGGTGTGGGTGGCACCGCCCAAAGGCTGGGTACCCTGGAAGAAATAAAAGCCAGAGGCAGGCTGCTGCTGCTTACTGACTTCTGCCTGCCCTGCTTTGCTATGGACTGCTTCTCCTCTGTCATACCACCCTGCCTTCCAGCTAGTTAGCTGTGGACTGAAACCATGACAAAATGGGAGCCAAAAATCAACCTTTCCTCTTTAACTTTGAACATTGGGTATTTTATCTCAGCATCAAGGAAAGTAATCAAGGGGCCAGGGAGATGGTTCAGTGGAATAAGCGCTTCCCTGGCAAGTGTAAGGGCATGAGTTCAATCCCCAGTTCTGCAAAAAAAAAAAAAAAAGTAATCAAGACAAGCACTTGTGTGACAAGACAAGTAAAACTTTGCTTTAAAATTTTTGATCTTGATTCCCCCCCATCAAAAAAAAAAAACTACTTATATAATAGGGCAAGTAAAAGGTCTGCAGGGAGCCATCTGCATCCAATGAGAACAGGGTAAATGAAAAAGAAAGAATAACATGGAAGAGCCATGTGAGGTGGTGCACACCTGTAAGAAGCTGAGGCAGGAGGATCAGCCCTAGTTATGCAGTGATTTCAACGACACTCTGACTAAATAGCAAAACCTTGCCTCAAAAAATAAGCAACATAAAAACAATAAAATGATACCATAAATATAAAAAGATGCCATGACAAGAAAAGAATTGACATAGCTCTGAAAAGAATATTAAAAAAATGCTTTTGAGGGGAAATAAAGGGAAGAGGAATACTTTCTGCTACAAAGCGTTATGCTGTCAGCATACTGAAAATGGATAAAAGAGAAAAGTTCTTTCTTGATTTAGAGTGAAGCATTCCTTTTAATCACAGGATTTTACCTTCTCTTGATGCATACAACGTGCTGACTGCATTAAAATCTAAGTTTCATTAGGACAGAAGCACTATACATAAAGACAAAAATAAGTAGAAGACATGGAAAGATTTGCTGCAGCTCTTTAGTGACCAAAGAATAATCAGCCTAGAAGAGGAATGTATGGAGAGGGCTGGCCTTGAAGGGACAGGCAAGTCTAGAAGATGAAAATCAAGTGTCCAGAGAGCATGCAAAATTATAAGGGGCTTCACTCAGCAAAAAAGCAAATGAAATTAATGGAGTAAGTGTTTTGCTTCTGGACACTGAAGTAAGTAAGGCTCTTCTCTATTCCTCCTGGTGAGTAGAGCTGAGCCTCTAGACAGTCTGTACAAAGCAGGGCAAGACTGTGAAGAAGGAAGATTAGAGACCTTGGAAGCTGCAACATGAGTTCTCTGCATTTTCTTCTTACCTCGTATGTCCCAGACTGGAAATCAGTGATGTCGACAAAAGGAGAATGCCAATGAGCATGAACTAAGAAAGCGCCAGGGACGCTGGTGTGCTCTAGTGACAGATCATGCTGGGTAGCCGAGCAAGACAGGAGACTCTGGGCAGCAGCGGAGCAGCCTGGCCAGGCATCATGGAAGAGATGTGGCCGTCCCTCTGCCAGCAAAGTCCACCGTGAGCCCTGGAACCTCGCTGGTGATAAGCCCTCCAGGCTAGAGAAGAGGGGGTCTCACTTGCTCTTCTGTCATTGCTGCGATAAATACCCAAAACCACAAATAATGGAAGGAAAGCCTTATTTAGCTCAGTTACTGGAGGTCTCAGCCCCTACTCAGCTGGCTCCAAGGCAGATAGCAGCCTTTCATGGCATTGGCAAAGAGCAGAGAGCAAGATGGAGGAGTAGCAGCATCAATGGCAACAGAGAAGACTCTCTCTCTGTCTCTCTTACATTACGTTCAGGCTGTCCACCTCAGGCTGGGTGTAGCACTCACACCCATAATCCCAGCAGTACTCACACTCATAATCCGTAATCCCAGTCCATCATGAGTTAATCACAAACTCTAGAAGTCTGCCCCATGACTGCATGAGGCTTTGGGGGGACCCTCAAGACAAGCTGTAACAAGAGGGATGGTCCTTCAATCAGCAGTTGACAAGTGTTTATTAGGATGAATCATGTGCCTAGTCTTCTAAGAGATTCTAGGCATCCCATCAAAGAAGTCTCTGTGGGCGCAAGAGGGAGACACGCAGGAAGTACGTGGGGGAAGGGAAGACAGCCCAAAGGTCCACCGGAAGTAGAAGCATGATATAGTCACACAACAATTTTGCCATTAAAAGGAATTCAATTGAATCTATTTGGAGGAGCACGATGAGATTTCAAAAGCATACTGTTTCACGAAAAAAGCAAGTCATAGAATAACATTTGTGCAATGATACCATCAAAAGCAAAAAAAATGTAAGACAAGGCTATGTTTTCTTCAGATAAATATGAATGAATATAAAGATATTAAAATCAAAGGGCTAGCCATGCTCACATCTGGTGTAAGAGGGGAGCAAAAGAGAATGTACTCATCAGGTATCACTTGGGTGGCTAAAATTTAATGTGAAAAAGTAAATATTTCAATATCAATGAAAATTAACATTAAAATTAATATCAATATTAGTAACCGAATTAGAAATTATTTTAAGTTTATTTTTGGCTGTCCAACGGCTCTTCCAAAAATAGTGACATGTCAACATTTTCCTCCTGTGCATATATTAACATATGTGACTGTGAATTTATGTATACATGTATGATTTTTCCCCCTTTCTTCCTTGTTTATTTTATAGACAGCATCTAACCATATTGCCCAAACTGTTCTCCAAAGATCTGCAGCCTGGGCTCAGGCGAACTTCTTGCCTTACTTGCCCAGTAGCTGAGCTGATAGGCACAGCCACCATGTCTGGCTGGCTTGTGTATAATTTTGAACGCAACACTTTTAGAAACTTAAAGCCTTACCCATGATATAAAAGCTGGAAAGAGACTATAATAGTACTTTCCATTAGTGCCATGCCTGCTGTTTGTCAGGTCAGTGTTCTGTGTGTATTATGGACATTATTCCTAAATCTCACTATAACCCTAGAAATTAAAAACTAAAGATCAAAGATGGACAGAAGAGATTAAAAAGTTTGACCAAAGCAAGAGCCTGGATTGCCACCCAGGTGAGTGCCTTCAGAACTCAGGCTTCTACTTCAGCAGAGCTCAGCAGTCTTGTACTGTGAAGAGTGTTTGTCAAACACTGAAGCTGGCAAACTTCCACACAGTAGATTGCGGAAATTCCCATGATTCCCTGCCAATGAGACAGCCTGACCAAGGAGGGTGGCAGCCAGACTGCCTGTTGTCAGAAGGGAAAAGGGGAGGTGAGAGCCAGCTAACATTTCCTCAGGTGACCATGCTTAGTAGGTACTCTTTAAAGGTACCAGGAGAAATGCTCTTACCCCAGGGGCAAGTTGAGGGAAATGGTGGTTGCCTCCTGACAGGAGCTCAACAGCCCAAGAGAGGAGGAAAGACAGCCTCTAGGGACTGGAACTGTGGAGGAGGGGGGCTGATGGCTAGCCTTGCACTCCAGGCAGGTCCTCCAGTCAGTCAACAATAGCAGGAGCAGCAGCAGCAATAACAACAACCATCACCATAGCAACTGCAGCCTCCCCCTCAACTATGAAGCCTTCTTCTACCCTGCTTATGTGTACCACAAAGCTATTGACACTCACTCAATTCTCCACCGTGGCAATTTGGAGAGAGCCTGAAGAGTGATAACATGGAACAACATCTTACATGGCACAGGTGGAAGCAAGAAGGTGATCTCCAGATACTGGCATAAATCTGAAAATTAGTTAAGTTCTCTCATTAGCAAAAGACTCCACGCAAAGTACTGCGCAGCCAGCAGCCGACGCCCTACAGGGGCTGGGTTGGTGGGAGAAAGGCCTATGCCAGCTTTCTGCTCTGCCTGAGTGGGGCCAGGCTAAGTCCCCGCCTGGCCAGCTGACAGGCAGCGGGATATTAATATTTATTGCCCCCATTTAACATTTGCAGCCCGGATGGCAATTCGAAGTGATCTTTAACTGGGAAACAGATAAACTGCCGATCTGGGCAGGGTCAGTGCTGTGGGTATGAGTGGTGCTTCCACCGCTAGAGGGGAAGCTGCCAAGGTGACACTGCATGTTTTATCTACTGTATTTATGACTCCATTGCACAGAGGCACTGACTATTAGCCATGTGGCCCTTGCCCTGAGGAAATAATTATGCAGAAAGAGCGAGCAGGAACAAACAAAAGTAGCCCTTCAGGCTCACCTGTCCAGGAGGAGATGGGGGTGTATTTTGTGTTCCTTGGGGGCTGATTTGAGAAATGAAATTATTTCCACATACTTGACCCACAACTAGTTTACTCTTTGGGACGTTAAAGATGATTTGCTTTCTCCACTTAACAAAAGACAGGCTTAGTGGCTTGAATTCCTCACACAGTAGGAAATAAGTTCTACAAGATCTTTGACCCCAAGACCAGACCTGCTTAGCGGCAGTTCCGCGGAGGGTTGAGCAAGAATCTCGTTCACAGAGGTTACATACAGACAGCCCTGGGACAGAGGCCCGTGGGGACCAGGCCCCTCTTGTCTGTGGGCGCTTAGTTTCTCCGTCTCTTCAAATGCCCTAGAAAGACTACTCACATCCTCTCCCCACGTCTGTCCCCAAGGTTGCTTGCTTTGGGGGCCAGGCATGCTGGGACCTCACGGAAGGGGGAAGCATTTGAAAACGCAAACACTATAATTTCACATGCACTTTTATGTAAGCAAAAGGAAAGGAAGTGCCTACGGATCGCATACATGAAGGCAAATAATAAAATCAAAATCTCGTTGAGAAGAGCAGGACAGTTTTGTTTTTCCAAGAGGATGTTGACTTGAGAAATATTGCCCTAAAGTTTGAACTTTCAAGTCTGGATGGAACACGCGCCGGTAGGAAGCTCAGCGATTAGGCAGGCTGGCTTTGGAGCCAGACTGTCTGGGTTCAAATCCTGGCTGGACGTGCGACCTTGGCAAGTTGCCCGAAAATTTCTCAATCTCCATTTCCTCCCTTGCAAAGCGAAAATGTAGTAGTAAACGCTCATTATAAGGTGTCTTGGGAATTAAATGACATAATTTATATTAGGTAGGAAAGTGTTGGACACGTCAGAAATGCTTAGTAATTGTGGGTATAATTAAATACCTTTTATTTTTATTTTTTTTTTTTGATTTCCGGAGTTTTTTCCTTGTTCTAATTAAGCTTTCTAGGAACTGCAAGTTCTTGGACCTTCGAGTTTTATCAGTGTCTGATGCAATTCTAAACTTCCTTTTTGCAGTTGTAGTGAATATGTTAAGTTGGTAGCCCAGGGCAAATAATTCTACACATTATGTTTTCTGTGTCTCTTGCTATTCACAGTGAGTAAGCTCTTGAATAATCCCCTCCCCATGCACCTATCATGGAGCGGATATTTTAAGATGCCCATCCAGCTTGCACCCTCCAATCAATACACCCTTCCCAATAGAACCCATGATCATCTACTGCTGTATACTTCAGGGTGCATGAATGCCCACTTATTGTGGAGGAATCCTGCGCAGGTGAGGCCAGCCATGGCAAGCTCAGCTTCCACGCTGACTACAGAACATGATGAGAAGTTGCAGGAAGGGGGCCCCACGCTTCCCTCTGTCATTGTCTTGTTTTCCCAGGACACTGAGAGCTGCTGTGGTCACCTTGGACCTGTGAGGAAGGCCCCTGGGGGGTGATGCTGATGCCTACTTACAAGATGCCATGAGCCTGGGTCCTGGTGGCACAAAGCCACTGACTGCCACAAGGCTTGGGAGAGGCAAGAAATTCCCAATGGTTTAAGCCAGGTTGAGGTGGGGTTTTCTGTTATTCACAGCTGAAAGTATACTAACACGTGGCATATAAAATCTGCACTAAGAATCTTTTTTTTTGCAGAACCGGGAATTGAACTCAGGACCTTGCACTTGCCAAGCAAGTGCTTATACTACTGAGCCATTTCCCCGGCTCATGCACTTAGAGTCTTAAAATAAGCAAGAAGTCTGGAGTGTGCCCATTGTTTTCCTGGCGTTTTCCTTCATCACCCTTCTGCTCACACTCACTCCAAAGTGAGTCTGCCAGCTCTCCGGCCAAGTGTTCCTGCTAAAAACTTGCAGCAGCTCCGATACCAGGTAAACTCCTTCAGTGGCCTTGAAGATGGCCTTTCCTGCTGGGGCCTTTTCTTTTCCTACTGCCTGCTTTTTGGATGCTCCTTCCTGCGCTGCAGAGGGGTGGCTTCTTGTACCTCAGCTGCTGCCTCGCAGTGAGCCCTCCCTGACTCCCCACTTCTCAGTCTGCTTCCTTTCACCTTCCTTGTCACATCCACTTCTACCTGAAATCATGGCGTTCACTAAGTGAAGTCTGTAGCTTATTAGGATTTCTTCAGAGTTTGCCTCCTGCCCTTTTCTCAGCCAAGACACCACCCAGGAGCCTTTTGGCCTTTTTGTGCTCCTTTGAACCATGACAGGTGTTCAAATTTAGTTTTTGATGACTTGGACAGTGTTTTTGTTTTTGTTTTGTTTTAGGCTGGCTTTGAATACACTATGTAGCCCAGGCTGGCCTCAAACTCAACATGATCCTCCTGCCTCAGCCTCCCAAGTGCTGGAATCACAGGCGACCTCTGCCACGCATGGCTGCCTAGACAGCGTTGAGCTGCACTGTGTAAGTATTTTCTAGGACACTCTTTTGTTGGAATTTGTCTGATATTTTTCTCATGCTTATGTTGCTGCTGCGGCATTTAGGGAGATAAAGAATGGCAATAAAAGGCCATTTCGTCACACCCTGTCTAGAATGACTGCACGCTTTTTCCTTGTTAGTTGGTTACAAATTGTCCCCACAGTTAGAACTACATGAAAGTAGAACAGTGGCTCTTCTCAGAGCTGTACTCCTAGGACCTAGAATAGTGTTGAGCACACAGCAAGCTCAACACTTCGTAATTAGTTGAAGTGAGGAATGAACTAGAAAAAAGGACCAAGCGCAGCTCCCTGCTTTTGCACGTGAATGAAACACTGGAAGATTTGGTGATCACAGGTCAGAGGCTCTAAAACCCTTTCAAATAATCTGGCATATCCATGAGATAAATCCAAACCCTTATGCAAATAAATAATTAACCCAAGCCCAATGGCACATTCAAAATCATTAATAAAAATTGATTTTCCTTCACTGTAGGGCTGCGTCTTCCTGCTGCACCAGCTTGCTAGCTGCAGAGTCAGCTGGGGTCTGCGTTTTAATTCACGTCTACCCTGGATCTTCTTTTTCCTGAATGGTGGTGGCCTCAATGCCACTGTTTTCCTGTTTAAGTAGTTTGGTCGGCTTAGACAGGAGGAGGGTGCGAGTGATTTTGTGGAGCCAAGCTTTGGTAGGGAGTCCCTCAGAACAAGGAGCTGCACCTCGAGGAGCAGCTGGGCTTGCCTGGGTGACCCAAGGAGAGGATTCCAGAGGTCGGGAGCAGGAGGAGGAGTCGGTTGGCTGCCAGCTAAAGGCCTTTCCAGGAACCTGGTGGAAACTGATTAAATATATATGCTCTGATAGAGGGGAACCGGGGGAGGTCTCGGGCCATTAGAACACCAAACACCAGCGCAGGCTCCCTGGTGGTCAGGAAGGAAGTTCATGTTCTGGCCTGAGCTCTCAGAAAATGAAGGCCCTGAAAGGAAGAAGTATTTGTATTCCATTCCCATTTCATTTACCCTCTTCTTTTGGAAGCCCCAGTAAGCAGAGGCACATTTGTCAAGGCCTCAGGATGAATGAGGAAAGCTTTTGTGCATTAAACTTGCAGATATTCAGAAGGGCTTACTGGAAAGGCGGCTCCGCCTGGGGGAGGAAGATGTCCACTCCAGCCGGCCAGCAGTGGGAGTCTTAGCTGTTATCACCTCCTAAGAGCCCATTTCCTGACTGCGCTAACCTCCCAATCAATTTATTTGAATGTGAATCTCCCTAGGTAATCAGCTGCGCTGCGTGGTGCAGGAGCGCTGGTCTGTATGACTGTTCCTAGCATTCCTCCGGGCAAGGGGCTTGCAGTCCAAATACTGCAGCGTTAGAGAAGAAGATTAACTAGCACAGCGCATGTCTTTCAGTGGTGCCTTTATAACACGTTTCAGGTTTCCCCTCGCTTCAAGCGGTGCGAAGGGGAGCACCACGGATTTCACACGGAGCATTTTTAAGAGAATGGAAACTATCCCCATAAAGCACGTTCCGTTCCAGTTTCTGAAAAGTAATACGTGGCACATTTTACAGCATGGAGCTGAGAACATTAGAGCCTTGAAACACCAAGGGAGTGCTTGTGGAGCGGGAATTCCCTGACCACAGCTTCATCTGCAAAACCGTTCGTCTCACGGTGACCACCCTGCCTCTCGGATACTGGTTGCATTGCTGAGAGCTCCACCAGGCTCCTCAGCCCAAGCTGGTCTTGGAGTCAGTCCGGAAGACCACGCAGCTCCCTCTCTGCCTGTATGCTCACTGCCCTGCCAGCCTGTTCCACTCCTGTGCCACTTGGACAGGCTCCCAGAGGACAAGCATTCCATGCCACTACCCCTCCAGGCCGCTTTCTACTTTCCACCTGGTAGGTTGCTTGTTCTCACCCATTGGGGATTCTGTTGCTCCCTCTGCCTGCTCTGCCCTCACTCCCTGTGCTCTTCCCCAGGCATTGAAGTTCTCACCCTAGATGTTTGTCTTTTCTCTGTCACCATAAAGGAAGGATTCTGGGCTTCACAGCTTTAAGCCAGCATGCTACCTCACCAGCACCTCACACTGACACTAGCACTGTGATAGCTATGAGTCTGTCTTGTGTGCCTGGCACTGTGTCTTCTTTCATTATCCCCATCCTGCGGGTGAAGACAATGACACCTCATCCCTGCATCCCTGGCCCACATTGACATAGCTAGAAAAGAAGAGCCAGGACCCCCCCACCCCCCACCCCCGGGTCTGCCTGGCTGTGTGGCAGTTTCCCACTAGCGCTCTGGTGGCTTCTCTCTTTGGCTGGAAGTCCCAAAGCTACTATGCAAATATCTGCTGCGAGGGGCTCTCATAGTTGGATGGAGGGGAGAAGGGGAACAGATTCGATGATGCCTCCGGGATGCCAGCTTGGACAACCCTGTGGACAGTGGCTCCCACTGGCTGGAGAAGAAGGTTGTGAGGAGTTTGTCAGCTGTCTTTGTGACCTTACTTCCTGCTGTCAAACCCAAGACATAGGCTGGTCCAGCACTACAGCCTTCATGTTCCTGGGCTTTTTGGCTTAGGAGCCCCATGTTCCTCAGAAGTCCTCCATATAAGACACCTCCAGCCTGTGGCCACTATCTGCCTGTCCCGGAGCTCAGTGAGTCCCTCTGTCCTGCAGGTGGGCTTTATTTCCGCACACACTATGTTTATTCCTCCAAGCCAGCCTAATTCTCTCTGGATGTGCTCCCTGGTCACCTCTCTTGCCACAAATTTTCCTCTTTTTACCACCTTATTCCAGGCTGAAAAAACTATTCCACCAGACATTTCCTTGAGTCTAAAAACCCACCCATTAAAAAGGCAGTAATGTTTAAAATCAGATTTTCTTTTTCAGAAGGTAGGAAACACTGCCACATCCACAGTAAAGGTAGGAACAGCTCTGTCTCCATAGGGAGAAGTTATATTCCTTTATGTAGGTCCCAAAAGCAAGAAGGGAGATAATCACATTAGTCTGCTTGGGTTACCAAAACAAAACACCAAACACTATATGCTTGAACATATTTTCTCACATTTCTGGACTCAAGAAGTCCAAGTTGAAGGCATCAGCTGGTCTTGGGTCAGGTGAGTGCTGCTTCCTGGTTTGTACACAGAGAACCTCCTCCTCGCTGTGTCTTCACCCAGACACAGGTGTGTGTCTTGGTGTGTGCATGGAGCTAAGGATGGAGACTGGGCTTCTTTGAGAAGGTCACTAATCCAGCCTGAGGGTCCACCCTTATGACTAATCTAACTCCTGAAGGTCCCATCTGGAAATACCATCAGATTGGAGGTTAGGAATGAGGGTTATGGGCAAATATTTAGTTCCAAATAAGAATCAAGTCTGAAACATAAGTCAATTTTTATTTTCCCTTAGTTCTTCCATCCCATGCTTGATTCATTAATTCCTGCTTATCCACTGACAGTCTTCACCAAGGAAAACCTTTACTGCTTCCCTTTTCCAGTGAGATTTTGTGACATTTCCTAGAATTGTAAGCATTTTTTAGCCTAGCCCTTGCCACCATGTTTGAAAATATCTAGCCTTAGAGGTCACGTAGAGGTCAAGGTTGGACCTATGTTGGCTCTTGGGTGGCGGGCTCTGGGGCATCACCTAGGGCCTCAGCTCCATTGCCAAGTGATGCCCTCAGATAGTGCATGGTGGCTCTTGAAACAATATGTATTCATCTTCATGAGATGAAAACTCTTTTATATGCTTCAGAACTTCAAAAGCACACAGATGTTATTGTTCTTTTCAAGACCCCCACAAGCTCCCAGGCCCCTGCCTTCAGGAAACCTAGTGTTTTCACCTTGGAAACTGAATGCGCACTCCCTGGTAAGGCTGCCTACACATGGAGGGTTTCACACCACACCTGAGAAACCCTTCAGCTGGGGAGGAAATGGATTTCTAAGATAGTTATTCCCTGTTTGGTCTCTGACTTGTAACAAGCCCATAAGTGCTGTAGATATCAAATACTTACCTCTGAAAGGCTTACTGATCACAACTCTCCCAAGATATAACCAGCAATATAGACCATGGAGTGAAAGCTCTCTCCCTGAATATTTCTATATTTCTTCCTTAAAATTAACATGGCCCTTGGGGTGGGGGAGGAGAGAGACAAAGACAGAGACAGAGAGACAGAATTGAGCTAGACTGATCCAGCTATGACTCGATGACCTCCGCCTTTGCCCAGGGGCAGACTCAGCCCATGGCCTTTGCTTTTGCTGGTGAGGCCCACAGGACGCCAGGCAGGAAGTGAGATCACGGTGCTTTGGCAGTTTGGGTGGCGTCTTTTCCCTCTTAATGGCTGGAGTTTATCAGTAGCTTTAGCCTTTGCACTTTGAGAAACCAAGATTATCTCACTCCTAATTTAGAATAATAAAAATGTTCATGCGGTGAGCATAGATAAAGGAAAAGTGAGGGAGGACCTGGCATGCAGGGTACTAGCTCAAAGCTTTGGCCATCTGCTGTGTAGCGTCCACAGGAAAGTGCAGCCCATAGCTTCTTTCTGCTTTCCTTTCCTTCTCCTCCTCCTCCTCCTGCTTCTCCTTCTCCTCCTTCTCCTTCTCCTCCTTCTCCTTCTCCTCCTTCTCCTTCTTCTTTCTCTTCTTCTTCTTCCTTTGTTTCCATCTCCTCCCTCTTCCCTCCTCTCCCCTCTCCTCTCCTCCTTTCCCCTGCCCTCTTCTGTCTCTGTCTCTCTGTTTCTCTCTGTCTCTCTGTCTCTCTGTCTCTCTGTCTCTCTGTCTCTCTGTCTCTCTCTCTCTCTCTCTCTCTCTCTCATATAAGCTTCCGGTGAACAGGTTTCTTGGAGGGGGTCTGGGAGTGGAGAAATGTGAGTGATGTGCTGCAGTTGCTTCCTGAGATGATCAAGAGCAGGGAGACTTAGGCTGAGGGACACCAGACCCTGCTTGTCCAGAAGCAGTCAGGGTTTTACTAGAGAAACATATAGCACAAGATGTACAAGTGTATAAAAAATTGCAAGATTGGCTTATGATAGTCAGCCATAGAGTCACAAGAGGAAGTGTGCAGAGGGTGTATGTACTCTGGAGACTGAAGGTTTCAGTCCAAGGTCTGGAGCCCACTGCAGTATTGTGTGCAGTAGGTCTTTAATGGAAAGCTGATGAGTCTACACTGGAAGGCTGAAGGATCCAAGGCAGAAACCCAAGAGTCTGCACTAGAAGCCAGGAGAAAATGTCCAAGCTGACAGTGAAGACTGGATCTTCTCCAAAGACAAAGGAACCCTCCATCCTCCCTCAGCTCCCTTTCATGTCCTTTATGAGCCACCCTAGGGCAGCCCCTTTACATCCTAGGGTGAGGAATTACTCATCTGGTTATCCAGAGCAAGAGTAGAAACAACATCATGAAAATTAAAATTAAGAAAATACCTGAGCTATGGTCCCATTGTTAACTGGCAAAACAGACATAAATCGAAATGTGGAATTCACTGCTGACCCAGGAGATAGGCCATAGCCAAGCTGGCTGGGGATGAGCAGGACCTGTCAGTGGTAGGATTTCAGGACAGCATCAAATAGTGCTCAGGGCCACACGAGCTCCCATGAGATGTGGGTGGCATAAAAGAAGAGCAGACACCAGCAAGAGCTCACGATTATGACTCTGGTGGCCCACGCTGTGCTTCCAGATGCAACATGAGCTTTTATTCTGCTTTTATCTTGTTTCTCTCCTGTTCTGCCCAAGTTCGCTCTGCAGTGCTGGTTTCTCCCTACCCATCCACCCTTCACTTTTTAAATAAACCTCTCAGGCAACATGCTCGTCTTGGCCACTTCTTTCTTTGAGCCAAGAGGGACCCGGCTACTTACGCTTGGTGAGCCATTTCTAGGAGGACTACCCAGTACCAGCCAAGTGGGGAACCACTTAAGGCAAAGAAAAAATAGGGCTACTGATGCTTTAAAGTGTTTTTGTTATGCTTTTTAAATTTTTCATTTCTTTTATTTTTATTCGTACATATTTGCAGTATAGAGCGATCACATCAGATACAGCCCCGTGGGGAGCTGGGACCCGTGCTTAGCACCTCTGGATTCCTTCTCGCTTCTTTGTCCTCTTCCCATTTGAAAAAGATTAATTTCTCTGTTTCACGTTATCTACCTTTTATTTTGCTCATTAATTTATTTGCATTTAGGGCGTCGCATATCATGGAAACCGCGTGATACTGAAGTTTGCGGGTCTGATGGACTTTACCGAGCCCCCTGGGCTTGAGGCGCAGCCATTATCCTTCCAGGGGCTCGCTGGTCCCTCTTTTTGTCGGCGTACTCCGCTGCACAGAAATACCACATCTTCTTCATCTGCTCAGCTGTTGATGGATATGGAGGCTGCTTTGCTTTTAAATCTGGAATATATTGTGGGATTATGATTGTGCAGGAATGAACCTAAAGCACACATGTGCATTCATCATGCTTAGAATCTAAAACAAGAATTGTTTTAAGGAGAGCTTGCCCTAAAACATGCTCTTAAACCACCCAGTGTTCTGTAACACGCAGAGTGGAGAGGCTCACACCCCATTGTTGGATCAGGATACCCCCAAACTTCACCCAGACTTGGCTGGACCAGTTCCTGCCTGGTCAGAACTGGGATTCTTCCCTTCCACTCCACTTCAACAGCTGAGATGGCATTCCTTCCGGGAGTGTCTGGTGGCAGTTAGGGACAGAGCCTTACACTGCTTGTGGAGTTAGGTTCAGCAGAGTAACTGGCTCCTAGAATCTGTGGCTGTAGGTTCGCTGATCTATCGTTCTCTCTCTTTTTTAAAAAATTAATTTTATTGAGAAACAAATAGCAATGATTTTCAAAACAGGTTATTAGGTCAGTTATAATAATTAATACACTGCATATTGTTGTCCTTGTAGTAGTTACTCAGAATACAAGATACAGACATGATATGTTGTCCAAACACTATTAATACAAATCTTTCTTCTCACTGAATTAAGAGAAAGTATCTGTATAATAACTGTTTTGTATATACAGATACAAAAATGCAAAAGTTATACTTCTTGTTATATAGGTCTTGCTTTATCTTGGTCTTAACCATCCAACAGAAAAGTATAAAAATGAGGTATAAAAAGTAAAGCCACATTAATATGCTGAGCTATAAAAGGTTCAAGTCAACAACTTCTGACATTGCCAGTCCTACAGTATTTAAATGGCAAGTGAATACCCATCGTTGATCTCTTTGCTCTCTGGTTACCTTCTGGGATTACTGCAAGGGCTGAATGCACCCATGGTGGCCAACTTACTGCTTCTTTTTCCCCTTGTCCCCCAAGATACCTGTGCTCATGTCATTCCTTTCCCAGCTTGATTTGTAGGAATCCACTTGAGCCTGCTCACCAGCCTTCTCAGTCTCCCTGAGTACTGGGCTGGGACCTCCAGCCTAACACAGCCCTACCTAGGCATCACCTGGGGGGGGGGGATCACCCTGGTTCACAGATGCCAGCAGGACCTGAGCACCATCCTTCATAATCTCTTCCCTCCTGCCCAAAGCAGCTGTAACTCTAGGCTGCTACCTCATTCTGGGCCTTTTATTGCTATAAAATACATACTTACCTTCTTTGCTTCATTGTTTAAATTGAAACTAGGGCTTTTTCCCCTCCATGCAAAGAATTATAATGCTTTTCATAGAAACAGAAGATGATGATTTTAAAAAAGGGCAAACACTGTCTGGTGAAGGCACCTTCACACTTCAGACAGAGCCCTTCCCGTGCTGTCCATAGCCATGGGCCTACGCCTGCCCCTGCACACTCACAGCCTTC
The DNA here is from genome assembly GCA_004027165.1 of Ctenomys sociabilis. NCBI lineage: Eukaryota > Metazoa > Chordata > Mammalia > Rodentia > Ctenomyidae > Ctenomys > Ctenomys sociabilis. The sequence goes on from PVKA01003181.1 coordinate 42,078, forward strand.
TCCCTGGGACCCTGTGGATGTAAGCATCAGTGCCAGGGTGTCCATCCTGGCTTCCTCTCACATCTCTTCAGGAGCTGGAGCTGAAGGAAGTGAATTAATACCTCCATGGGCTCCAGGACTTTGTCCTCTCCTGCTGTTCTGGCAGTTTCCACCTGGGTGTAAGGGGGAAGAGGTAAGGCAAGCAGAGTCCAGCCTCCAGGGTGTCTCAGGACAGGAGCCAGCCAGGGTGGTGTACCTGGCCGCTCACGGAGCCACGTGGCATGCCTCACCTGGAGAGTTCCATTTCCACAGTGTGTTTCCAGGCTCCAGTAGCATCTGGCTGTGGGAAGGGAAACCAGGGAGGGCAAGTCTTTGCCAGGAGCAGTCCTGGAGGAATCCCAAAGAGTCCTCAAAGGAGGGGTAGACACAAGGCAAATTCACGGGTTGGATAGATGCGGGCTGCTGGTGGGCGGGTTCCTCATGCACTCTAGCTGATGCCTACCGCGGCTGGCCTCTGGCCCACTTGTGTACCCCATTACTCTTCACTCGAGGGAGTTATTGGGAACTGATATATATATTAGAGAAGGAGGCATTCCCTGGGGACGAGAGCTAGGTCTCAGCACAGGACTTCTCTCTAGGTAGGCAGCAGGGGACTTGCGGAAGCATGGAGAAACAGGCAAGAGACATGTTACACACAGGTTGGTCAAAATCTTGCTTCCCCTGTTCCTGAAGACAACATTTCTGAGATGCCATGGCACCATAGTGGTTCAATCAACTGCATCTTACCGTGTCATTTCTTGGGTGACAATTTCTACACTGGTTTTCATACAAATAGACCATAGAAACATCCATTCAAACCCACACGCGAAGTGCTTCGGCATTGATATTGTGTCTGCAGGTGCAGAAAATCGCTGGGAAGAAAGTCTCTGGGTAGAACAGCAGCCATCCCTTGAGGCAGCACCCGAGGAAAAGACGCCCGCAGATGTCATGGGCTGGGCTGACCTGCGCACCTCTGTCAAACCTATGAGGAGCACAGACTTTGAGCGGACTTTCTTGCATGTTATCACCGTTCCTATCAGCAGTGGCTCTACTCTGTGTGTTAGTTATTTACATGATGCCCATATTGTGAAATATACATCACGCATTATGAGCCCTCGGCAGTGCCTGTCCATGGCTTCTATCACAGAGCTCTGTCAGCCTACTGTATAAACAACCTCCTTCATTCATGGGCCTGCATGATTGTCCTGCTGAATTGATCTTGTTCAGAGCGATGTTTTATCACGGTATAGAAATATACACACACTCGATAGTCATTGGCGTTAAAATAAATATTGTGACTTCGTGGAGAGAACGGCCTCACCGACGAGCTGGCGGCATCAGCTGGCCCTTATCAGCAGTGGAGATAGGAGCTGGCTGCCTGCAGAGTGCTGGCTCACTTCGTGGGGCGGCTCCCCTTCTCACCTAACCCGGGAGGGCGTGCTGTTCTCTGTTGCACCCAAAGCCCACGCAGTGCTCTAGCAGTGTGTGCAGGGCAACCTCAAAGCACCCTGCCACTTTACTCAGTCTCGTGTGACTAAATGTTTTACTCAGCAGACTGTGTTGGTTGCCTGCTTCACAATGCATCCTAAGCTCTGTGGGAGACAGAAAAGCGTGCCGGTAGATGTGAGAGTACTGGCATGGATGACACAGGGTGGAAATGTTTTCTATTTCAACATCCCTTTTGCATTATGTCTCACGCATCATAAATCCATCCATTTAAAGTGTTCAACGATGGCTGGTGTGTTCAGAATGGTGTGCTCATCACCACATCCAATGTGAGAGATTTTCAGCACCTCTAAGACAAGTCTTGTACCAATTAACAATGGCTTCCCAGCTCTCTGTCTTTGGACTTCCCAGGCACAGGCAACTACTTATCTACTTCCTCTCTCTGTGGATTTGCCTAATCTGGACATCTTATATAAATGGAACCATAGACTGCAACATATGGCTTTGTGACTGGCTTCTCTCGTGGGGCAGAACTTTTGCAAGGTTCGCCTGCGAGGAGCCTGTGGATGCGCTTAATTCTTATTTATTACCGAGTAGCTCCATTGTATAGATAGGGCATGCTGTGGTTTATATCTGGATTCCCCAAAGCCTCATGCACTCATAGGTGGTGCATGACTGCATCATGCGGTTGTACTATCAGTCAGTGGGCTAGACCACGAATCATTTATAGCCGAGTGGTCAGAGGAGGTGGATCACTGGGGCGTGGCCTAGCAGGGTGTGTCTCTCCTCTCCTCCCTTGACCTCTCTCTGCTTCAGGTCCACCATGCCTTGAGCAATTCTCCTCTGCAACACCCCTCTGCCCCACTGCCCTGCCTTGAAGCCAGTGAGCTATGGACCAAATCCTCTACAAATTGTGAGCCAAAGCAAACCTTTCTTCCTTTAACTTAGGTGAGGGGCAGATTTGATCTCAGCAATGAGAAAGTGACTAAGGCAGGGCATGTTTTATGCATCCATGCATCAGTGGGTTGTGCCCGTGTCCTGACTCTAATGAGTGATGCTGTGTTGGATGTTTGTATCGGAATTCTTGTGCACTTGCCTGTTACCATCTTTTGAGTATGAAGTTCAGAGCAGAATTGCTGGGACATGTGATAATTCTATGTTTAAACTTTGAGGAAATATGAGACTGTTTTCCCAAAGTGATTATTCTACTTCTCATTACCATTAGCAATATACAAGGGTTGTAATTTCTTCAGTGTCAACATTTGTGACTATCTGGGTTTTTTATTATAGCCATGCTAGTAGACGTGAAGTGTTATCTCACTGTGGTTTTGATTTGTATTTCCCTTGTGATTAATAGTATTTTCATGTGCTTGCTGGCATTTGCAAACCTTCTTCAAAGAAATGGCTACTCAAGTCCATTGCTTATTTTTTAAATTGGATCATTTTTATGGCTGAATTGTAAATAATTCTCTCTGCATTCCAGATTTATATATCAGTAGATCTATGATTTGCATTTATTTTCTCCCATCTTGTCAATTTATTTCCTCGATATCTTGATTAAAACAAAAATTTTAAACTTTAATGAAGTCTGATTTACCTAATTTGTTTGCTTGTTTATTTATTTTTGTTACTTGGATTTTTGGGGTCATGCATAAGAAGGCTTTGCCTTAACCTCAGACAGGAAATATTCACTCTTACATTAAGTCTTTTGCTTCCTATTGATCTTATTTCTAGGTTTTGTGCTATTAGGAGCAAGGTATATAAGTGTTCAGCTATGACCTTTGAGTTCTCTGCTTCTGTCTTCAGTTCTATGAATTTTGACTCTACCTGGGTTCTGGTATGGAATGTGCATATGTTTATAATTGCTACATCTTTGTGAAGAATTGACTCTTTTATCATTACAAAATGTTCATCTCCAGTAACAATTTTTCTTTTAAATTCTATTTATTCTGATATTAGTAGAATCATATCAACTTCCTTATGGTTGCTGTTTGCATGCTATATATCTTTCCAACCTGAATTCATACAGTAGTCTTACAAAACTATAAGAAAATGCCAAGCATCGCATATATATTTTCCTATAACTAAGCAATTTTATTCCTATGATGTCCATGCATTTTAAGAAATAACATACACTAGAAGGTTCATAGAATGGCATTTGTAAAAATCTCAAACTGCCCACCAATAAAGAAATCATGAAAACAACCCAGTCATGATAGCTTCAAAAAAAAAAATTACATACCTAGGAAACAACCTAACACCATGAGGTAGAAGACCTCTGTAATGAAAACTATGGAATTCTGAAGAAAAACATTGAAGAGGACATTAGAAAATGGAAAGCTATTGCTTATTCTTGGATTGACAGAATTAACTTGTTGACCATATTACCAAAAACAATCCCTATTAAAATTCCAGAAACTGTTCCCAGAACTAGAAAAACCATTCTAAAATTCAGACAGAGCCAGAAAAGATCAAGACTATCCAAAGCAATTCAGAGCAAAAAGAGAAAAGTGGGAGGCATTCTAATTCCAGATTTCAAGTTATATTACAAGATTATGTATATATTTTTCAAAAGCACCATAGTGATAGAAAGAAATATACAAACTGATCAAATAGAACAGAAGACAGAGAAACAGCCCATATACTCTCAGTCATTTGATTTATGACAAAGTGGCCAAAAAAGATACAATGGAAAAACAATAACCTCTTTAACAAGGGATGCTGGGAAAACTGGACAGCCGTGTGCAGAAGACCAAATCTGCATCCATACCTTTCATCCCGTACTCAGATCGAATGACAATGGATTATAATCTGATATAAAAGCAGAAACTTTGAAACTGCAGGACAGTAACCTGGGGAAACACTTGAAGCCATAGGTATGGGCAAAAATTTCTTGCATGGAGCTTCAATAACACAGGAAACAACTTCAAAATTAACAAATAGGATTATATTAAATTATAAATCTTTTTCAAAGCAAAGAAAACAATGAACGAAGTTAAAAAGACAACCTGTAGAATGGATTTTTTGGCTAGCTACTCTTCTGACAGAGGACAAATATCTGGACAAAAACTCAAGGAAACAAAACTCCCAAACAAATGATCCAATTCAACAATGGACAAACTGAACAGACGCTTCTCAAAAGAAGTACAAACGGCCAATAAATACATGAATAAAGTGATCATCTCCAATCTTTGGGGAAATACAAATCAAAACAACTCAGATTCCATCTCATCCCTCAGAATAACTGTCATAAAGACCACACACACTTTATCTTGGTCTTAACCATCCAGCAGAAAAGTATAAAAACGAAGTATACAAAGTAAAGCCATATTAGTATGCTGAGCTGTGAAAGGCTCAAGATAACCCACTACTATTGTGGACTGCTGGACTGTGTTGAATTGTTTTGCTGAATTCAGACACCTATAGTATTTAGATGCCAATGGAATGCCCATCTCTGACAGGACTAAACAAAAAAAGGGGCTACGAAGGCAGGACCATTTTGTATTTGTGTATATAGAATAGTTAGGATAGATATACAGATACTTTTGCTTAATACAATCAGTAGAAAGATTTGTACTAACAGTGTTTGGATAGGATATCCTGTCTGCTTCTTGTACTATGGATAACCACTAAGTACTATGGATAACCACTATGTACAGTAAATGGAAACAATAAATAAATAAATAAAATGTGCCAAAAAAAAAAAAGAACACACACACACACACACACACATGCCAGTAAGGATGGGAGAAAAAGGAATCTTACACCACAGGTAGGGATGTAAACTAGTGTAACCACTGTAGAAGTCAGTATGAAGATATCTCATAAACCAAAACTGAATATTGAATTTGATGCAGCTTAACCTTCTTGGGTGTATTCCCTGAAGAATTAGGCATCATCCTACAGTGATACATGGATGCTTGAGTTATAGTAGCTTAATTTACAATAGCTAAGATCTAGAAACAGCCTAGATGCCCCTCAACAGGTGAACAGAGAATGAAAATGTGGTATGGATACACAGGAGATATTATTCTGCCAAAAGAAAAATGAAATTGTGTCATTTATAGGAAAACGGATGGAACTTGAGGCCATAAGTGAAATAAGTCAGACATAAAAAGTTAAATAACACATGGTTTCTCTTATGTGAGAAGCATAAAATATAAATAAATAAATAAATAAATTAAAGGGTAGATAGTAGGAAACCATTTTGCATAGCACTGTCCTCTAACCTTTGGTGTAGAGCTTTGGTGCAATTATAATCTTAGCTCTTACCAAAATTCTTACCCAAGAGAAATTATATAGTTAAGGCAGTTAAAGTTTTCTATTTACAGAACTACAATAAGGAACACTAATGATGGGTAGTGATATATAGTAGTTGACAAACCTTTGTAACTAATGGGTTTGTCTTTTAGACAGTAAGAGCAAGCATTATGTCTATTAGCTAAGCAGATACTAAATTGAGAATTTGTGTTGAAGTTAGTTTCCATAAGTTCTGTCTGATCCCCTCCCCTTGATGTACCTGGAGGTCTTCCAGGCAGACTAGTTCACCCCAGTTACCTTTTGCCCCCCCCCCCTTGGTAAAGAGAGAAAGAGGGAGGATGCTCTTATAGATCTGGGTGTAACAAAGTGTCTCAGCTTACTGGGTCCAGATCTATGAGGTTTGAACTCGTCCTGAGGTACCTGGCTTGGGTCTGGCTGCTGTGCTCAGCTTCTTCCTGTTGTAGCCTGTGGAAGTGAACCTACTGTGCTCTTCTGGCAAGCTGTTCTGCTCCTGCATTAGCCTGGTGGTTCTGGCCCCTAGACTCTCTACACGGACTTCAGCTGGAGAGTTTCACACCAGGCCTGTATGCCAGGCCTGGGCTGGGTCTGGAGGAGTCCTGAGAGAACTACGGAAGGTCTCACTCACATGCTGGGCCTGGACTGGGTCTGGAGGGGTCCTGAGAGCACAGTGGAAGGTCTCACTCACTAGATAGTAGGAAACAAGATGCAGAATTTTCGAGATGGAGGAGGGGATCAAGATGACAGGGAAGGCTAGAGAAAGGGGCTAAAATAATGGAAAATGGTGGAGATATGTTATATGCATGTACAAATTACCCCAAACAAACATCACTGTAAGTGTTGCACATACACACTATAAAAGTAATGAACTTGAGCTGGACATACTTACACACCCACAAGTAGTGAGATGAACAAGTAATTTGGGGTGTATTTATATAATAGAGTTTCATTTTTCAATGAGAATTAATTATGTATGACTATATACAATAACAGTGTTGAATCTCACACGTCTAAACTATTGGAATAAAGAAAATGAATAAAAAAAAAAAAAAGAAAATGAATAAAAAGGAGCACAACTGTGTGGAATATTTGCATGAGCTTTGATCACAGGTGAAATAAGTCCATGCAGTTGGGGCTCAGCATGGTGGTCAGCCTCAGGTGGGTAGCTGCTCAGGGATGTGAGCCGTGCTCTGGGGCATTTCTTAGCTGGACTCTGGTTATCCATGTGTATTTACTTTGTGAAAATCAATTAGTATGTGCACTTCTGAAATCATATACTATCTCTCAGTTTAAAGCATTTTACAGAGGGTTGTAACTGAAATAAAATATGTAATGTTTTACTTTTTCTTTGAAAAAGTTAGTGTATATAGAGACTGACAACAATGAAATGAAACAGTTTTTCGATCAAGGTCATTTATGGCTACAGGTCTAAAACACTTTAAAAAGGCCCTAGCAAATTTAATTGAGCATTGTAGTAGAAGAATAATGCTCTAGAAAGCCATGAATGATTCAATATCAGGAAATATAAAATATCAGTGATGGCATCAATAGGTCAAAAGAGATACACTGCATGCTCATCTTAATAAATGTCAAAAGGCATTTAACAAAATTCAATATCCATTTCTGATAAGACTTAAACAAATTATAATATATAAGCTTCCCTCAGAATGGTAAAGAAATCATCTCAAATGAGTAGCTTACATCATACTGAAGAGCAAAACAATAGGGTAACATTTTTCAAATGGATTTTGTCAAGGATCATGATTTAAATGATAATGTGGGTAGTTCTTGCTTTGTGAAGACGAGACTTTTCCTATTCACACTGAGTTTTGGCTGAGCCTCCCAAATCTGAAAATAGATGCAATAGTTGGAGATCCTCCCTGCCTGCACTGTCCAGGTGGTGTTAGATTGTCCATGCCGAACAGGCTAAGAAATAGTGAAAGTGGCTGCCAGTGTTAGCCTGCCATGCCTCCCTACACTGAAAAGAAGACGGCACTCATTATTCGAAGAGGTCTGTATTCGACTGACTATTGTGTTAGTGTAGACAGTGGACTATGTGTTGCCTTTAGGGAGAAAAGGAACAGAGTTTGAGTCAAGAAGACAGGCTTCAGCAGTATTATTTGAAAAGTTTGGTACTGGTCCTCTGGTTAGAAAGAGGTAGGAACTTGTATCTGATTGGCCCTTGAAAAGTTTAAAGAGGCTGTTGAGTCTGTAAGTCTTAAATCAGGACTCTTGGTCAGAAGCTCTGAGGGAGCAAATCCAAGGGTAGAAGTTGATGGCAAAAGCTGAACATATGCAATTGAGTAGGGCATACAATGGGAGTTCCCTGTGAGCCACTAAGGGCTTGTGGAATGGAGTGAGACTGCTTCGTCTTGAAAAGGTACTAGCCAAGGTAGCTCCAACCAAGAAGTAAGCCTTTGGGAAACATGGTACCAGCCAGAGGAAGGGGATCTGCTTATATGAAGAGACATCTGTTATAGCTGAGAGACCCTGGCAATTGTCATTGGGATTGCAGAAGAGGGAACCTGAAAGAACTTGCAGGAGCAAATCCAGAAAGAACACACTTTTGGTGGGGGGCATCTGGCACAAGCAGAGAGTACCTACTCCAGGCTGCAGCTATACCAGCCACATAAAACCTCTGTCCCTTGGCGATCCTCTCACCCTGCTCTCCCTTAGAGTTCCAGCCTGTGCCCAAGCCTGAAGAGGTTTAGAGCAAGAGTTTTCAAATAAGTGAGGTGATGGAGCCAGACACGGAAAAGAACTTGTCTGAAGTTCTTGTCCCAGTTTCAGGCTTCCAGCCACCAGGGAAAGGCACATATTCTTAATTGATGATAAATTAGAGATACACAAATATTATAGTGGACTGCACTTTTATAATCTGAAAATAACCAGATAATCACTGGGCATCTTGTAATTGAAGCTTTGCAGAAGCAAAAGCAAAAGAACAAATTTGAAGGCTTGTGGTGAGAAGGAATAAGAAGCCTGTTCTTCAAACTTTATACACTTCAACTCACTCAAAAAAATGCACACATTGAGTTAAGCATAAGTAGCTGTGTATCTATCCTAACTAACCTATATATACAAATACAAAATGGTCCTTCCTTTGTAGCCCCTTTTTTGTTTAGTCCTGTCAGAGATGGGTATTCCATTGGCATCTAAATACTACAGGTGCATGAATTCAGCAACACTCCAGCACAGTCCAGCAGTCCACAATAGCAGTGGGTTATTCACAGAAGTTGTTGACTTGAGCCCTTCACAGCTCAGCATATTAATATGGCTTTACTTTATATACCTCATTTTTATACTTTTCTGCTGGATGGTTAAGACCAAGATAAAGCAAGAAGAAATGTAACTTTTGTATCTGATACAGCCAGTCAAGTACCCTCAGGGTTTATCCTATAACCCCATACTGCACTTTGTAAATCCTTGTCAGTGTCAGCCATGTGGATGAGTCACAGCCATTGATTGGCCAATTTGCTCTCTATGAAACATGAGAGAATGTTTTTTCTCTCCATGTGACTTTCCTTAGGAACACTATATATCATCAATTGCATTTATTTGTGGCTCCATAATCTCCTTGATCAGCAAATTTGGGGCGCTACTGAGTTACATGATGTTACAGTACAGGTTCTCCTATGTCCTGAGTCTTCACTTACCTTGAAAAGCTAGGGTCAAAATGTTGGCTGACCTTGCAGCCCTTCCAGTTTTCCAATTTTTGGTCTGTAAACTTAGGTTTTTAACCCTCCAGAAGAGAAGCTGATTATCACCCTGCAACATATGCAGTTCAATTTACCCTGTCTGTCTAAATATCAGACATCGTAGGCATAACATAGAACAGGTATTTTCCATCAAGTATTGAGATAGCAAACTTTAAGTCCTTACAGAATATGAAGAAAAAATAATTTAAAAAATAGAAATGAACACTTATTTACACAGAAATTTAGAAATCTATCCATGTATAGCATTGTAGCAGGACTGTCCTGTGACATTTTTTGTACTAATAGTGTTTGGACAGGATATCCTGTCTGCTTCTTGTATCATGGATAACCACTAAGAAGATAACAATGTATAATATATTAATTATTGAAACTGTCCTATTAATCACCTTTGAAACTATCTCATGGATATTTGTTTCTCAATAAAAAATAAAATAAAAAATTGCAAATTTAACAAATACAACAAAAAAATGCACACATACACAAGTAGATAATTTCAAGAACCTCTTCAAAAGTTCATTGAATTTTATATATAGTTCTAATTTATCTCTTATTGTAAAACCCTTTTCAAATAAAAAACATTAACTATATTTTTATCATACCACACATGAATCAGTATGCAGACACACACACACACTCACACTCACACTCACACACACACACACAATTCTTAGATTTGGTCATTGAATAACCTAGAAGCACTAACGCCCTACTGGTTTAAATGCATGTTTAAAACACTAAAAATAACTTAAATTAGCAATATAAGTACAATTGGAAAAAGGTACATTTTTGTTGGTAACACATACAAAAATATCAAAATAAATTCAGGCATCTTTTATACTTTTGTGTTATCCAATATGACCCAAACAATTTAAAATGCAACATTGTTTTGTGTCCTTTTTTTTTTTTTTTTTTTTTTTGCAGTACTGGGATTGAACCCAGGACCCTGCACTTGCCAGGGAAGTGCTTAGTCTACTGAACTATCTCTCCAACCCCATTTTGTGTCTTTTTGGCTCACATCCAATCAACAGGAGCCAATGTTGCCCAATTAAATCCTCACAATCAGCATAGAATTGCCTTTATTCCTATATATTTTATTTTCATTAAAATACAACATGAAAAATCCCATTCCGCAGTGTGAAGAAGGTGACCGATAGGAAGGTCATCTCCCCAGACCCTGTAGGCTTGTCAGGCTCCGACGGAGGCCTCAGGGAATGCTCTTCATACAGCATGCACCCAGCATCAAGAGCATGCGTGTGCAAAGCTTTGGATGCAAAGCCAAAGACTAATAACTTTCCTTGTGCTTTTTTACTACCCAATGTTTATTTGCTCAAGTTGAGTATTATTTCTACTTGGACAGTTTTCATCTGCGCTTTTAGAAGCTGCAGAGTGAGTAGATAACCCTGTCTTTGAAGTATTTTGTCTTGGCCTCTTTGATAAAGATGGCTGGAGAGCCGTAAAACTGCTTTCATTGATGTCTTTCCCCTGAACCCCATGGTATAAAAGGAATGATAGACGTCCATCGTTACATGCCACACAGTCTGCTCTGTGATGCACATCGTTCTGAACCCCGAGTGAGGACGTGGCACAGTGTGGAAAGTCGCTTGTGCAGCCAGACTGCACCACTGTGTGTGGTCTCCGGGGGAAACCTCCACAAGCCACACACTTATTTCCTAAATGATAATGTACAGCATTGCAAGAGCAATACATCTATTATAGAGCAGCAGTTGCTAAGTAGGCAACAGGACAATGGCCAGTGCGCATGTGTTAAGGGTGACGGTCTAAGTTCAGCTGCTAGAGTGTCCCATCCCTTTCCATGCACCTTTCTAGTGTTGCAGAGTCTCCTGAAGGTGACTGTAGTGTAACTCTCTATTGTCTGTATAAGTAGTCTGAATCAACGAAGTTAATATACCTCAGTCTATTAATATATGTTTCTTTTGAAAACTCAAACTGCCTATTTGAAGTTTCCTCTTGGATATCTCAAAGTTACTTCAAATTCAACATATCTCAAACTCCGTTGTCCATGTTCCCTGTCTCGGTGACCATCACCCACTTCTAAGTGGTTTAGAAGATAGACATGCAGCAGCATCACCCCCCATGCGTCACAGTCCCTCTGCACCTGCCTCGTGTCAAGCTGACACGGCCTCTCGCCAGGCCTGTCACAGCCGCCTCACCAGTGTCTTGTCACACAGTCGTGTGCCGGCTCTGATTTTCCCCACCCTTTACCAAAGTGAACGCTTCTCAAAAGCATGTCACACCATGTAAGTCCTTCTTCAAATTCTCAAAGCTTCCTATCACGCCTAATTTAAATACTTACACCCTTCAATATACTACCAGATGCTATGTGAGCAGGCTGGCTGTACCAAGTGTGAGTTGTGGTTCCTCACTTTTCCTTTCTCTGCACCAACCATTGACATTTTTCTTCTTACCTCACCTGTGCTACAACCTGTCCCTCTCTTCTTTGTTTCTTTTCTTATCTTTCTTTCTTTCTTTTTTTTTTTTTTTTTGCTATGTAGCATGGGCTGGCCTCGAATTCAATATAAAGCCTTGAAGTAATGATGGTCCTCCTCTCTCAGCTTCCTGAAGGCTGGGATTGCAGGTGTGCACCACCATGCCTGGTCCCTCTTTCTGTCGTAGCCTAGTTCTTTAATTGTCAACTGTCATTTCCTCAAAGAAGTCTTCTAAGTCAATTTTTTATTGTGCAATTTTGTGGTGCCATGTGCTTTTCCTTTGCAATTTATGTTATGGTTAAATTTTACACTATGTATAATTGTCAGTATATCTATCCTCTCCTCTTTACTGTAATTGCTATGGATGCAACTATCAACTGTTTTTGTTGCCCATAATGTTATCAATACCTAGCAGAAGGACTGCCACCAAATAGATTACTAAATATTTTCAAAGAGAACTTGTGACAACCAAAACAGATACTATTTCTAAGAATGTACTTTAATAAATTTAGTCATGCGAGGAAAGCACAGAACTTTATTGAGGAAAATAAAAGATTTACTCAGGCAACAATCTTAAAACTATATATAAATGAGGAAAACTATAAAAGTCTAATGAAAGAAATCAGAAAATAACTAGAGGGCCAGGGATATAGCTCAGTGGCATAGGTGCCTTCCTGGAAAGCACAAGGTCCAGAGTTCAATCCCTGGCACTGGAAAGAAAGAAAGAAAGAAAGAAAGAAAGAAAGAAAGAAAGAAAGAAAGAAAGAAAGAAAGAAAGAAAGAAAGAAAAAAAGAAAGAAAGAAAGAGCTAGCCAAGGTTGATGAAGAGGAATACTTAATATTATCCAGAGGTCAGTTCCTTCTAATTTTATCTACAAACTCAATACAATCCAACCAAAATCTCAGCAACTTACTTTGTAGATGCAGAAAAACGAGCTCAAAGTTTGTGATGAGCAAAAGCCCACAATCTCAATGTGATATTTATAGGAAAGAACAATGCAAAAGGGACTGACACTGCCAGGCTGCAAGACTTCCACTAAAGCGGTGGCAATCAAGGCAGTGTGCAGGGCTGGTGAACGGACAGGAAGGGGTCACGTGATCTTTGGCAAAGGGACAAAAGCAATACAATGGAGAAAAGATAAATCTTCGTAAAAAGGGTGCTGGAAGAAGAACATCGCTCATGAAAATACATATAATTTATGCCTCACAGTCATAAACTCAAAATGAATTGTAGACCTAAACATAGATTAAGAAGTATAAACTTCCAAAGGCCAGCCTGATAGCTCAGCAGACTAAAGCGCCAGCTTAGGCAGAGCACAGCGGCCAGTGTTCAACCCCCAGGGGGCCGTGATGCCCCGCCGCCCTGCCGCTGGGCCGCGCTGAAGGGCGACCGAGACTGGGCGTGGTGCGCGCTCCTGTAATCCGAGCGCTTGGGTGGCTGAAAACAAGAGAATCACTATGAGTCGGATCTACGTAGTGAGATTCTGTAGACCGTGTTCTATATACAGAGAGAAAAAAATCAATATAATTGTCCAAAAGATAACATAGGAGAAAATTTACACCATCTCAGCTTGGGTGTTACTTTTTAAGATACAATATGAAAGGCGTAATCCATGAAAGAAATGACGGTTAACTTGGAATTTGTTTAAATTATAAAGCCCTGTTTGTGAAAGACACTAGGAAGAAAATGAGAAGAAAGCCATTGCCAGGGAGAAAAAACTTTCAAAAGGCATTTGATAAAGGACTGTTGCCCTAAATATGCAAGGAACCCTTTAAGCTCTGTGCTTTAAAAAAAAAAAAAAAAAAAACCTCATTAGAAAATGAGCAAGAGAGCTGAATAAACATCCCAGCAACGAAGATGACAAATGGTAAATATAAATATCAAAGGAAACTTTACATCCTATGCCTTTAAGGAGATGCAAATTAAAATAAGACACACAAAAATCCAAAACACCCCTAGCTTCAAATGATGATGAGGATGCAGAGCACGAAGAACCCCGAAACTTTACTGACAAGAACACAAATGGCGCAGTCCTTTGGCAATTGTCCAGCTCGTTAGACACACGCCCCTCGGTGCAGGCGTGTTCCTGTGGTTTTTCCCAAAGGAGCTGAAAATGTATATTCATGCAAAAAGATCCGTGCAAAATATAGCGGCTTTATTTTGCCTACGCAGGCGCTTCGGTCTGCTGCACTACCTGGCCGACCCTTATTCATAATTTTTGAAACTTGCAAGCAGCCAACATATCTGTAATTGGGGAAGCCAACATATACATTCACACAATAGAATATTAGCTCTGTAAGAAAGTGAAGTGCCCAGCCAGGAAGAGACACAGCGGAAGCCTGAGCGTGCAGCCCGAAGCGGAACGGCGTAGTGAGCAGCGCTGACTGCCGCACGCCGCTGTACTGGAGAAGGTGAGCGATGGGACCAGCAGTGGGCAGAGGGAAGGACCTAAAGGTAAAGATTTTCCTAACCAGCACCATTACGGTTCAGAAGTGACTGAACCTCTGTAGCTTCTTTTATCATTTATCTGTAGAATGGAATCAAGGGGAACAACATGAAATGGATTTGGAGCACGTTATAAAAGCCATAACAGCACCTCTTACCTCTTTCATTAAGTATCATTACCTAGTAAAATAAAAACAGATGGCATTCCCTGGTCATTTGCTTTATTGTGCTTGTTTCATCTTTGTGGTAACTAATCTTAATGAATATTCCACTCTTCGTTGTTTCACTGAAGGCCAGAATCAAAATATTTGATGTGCATTTTATGTGTTACATTTTAATATGATTCTTTTATGAAATGAAATATCACTGAAATACCTGGTAGAGACCATTGCAGTAATTGTCATGGCAAATTTGTTCCCTTATGACTCAGTCTCATGGTTAAATTTTTTTTAAAAAATGCTTTTAGTACAGGATCTCACTACCTAGATTGGACTCATAGTGATTCTCCTGTTTTCAGCCTCTCAAGTGCGGGGATTACAGGCGTGCCCACCCCGCCCAGTCTCCATCACCATCTCAGCGCTCCCTGGGGGTGGCATTTCACTCTGGGGACCAGTGCTTTAGTTCACTGAGCTGTCTGGCCAGCCCTCATTGTTTAAAATTTTATATAAAGAAAAACAATTTATTTTGTCCTTACACTGACCTGTGTTTAAATTTTGGCTCATAAGTCCTGGCTGTGTGATCTTAGGCAAGAATTAACTTTAGCTATCTAAGGCTCGGTTAATTTGACTACAAAATAGCAACAAAAATCTTTACTTGCTGATTGTGAAGAATAAATAAGAGATCTGTGTAGGAGAAAAGGTCCAGATATATGACTGGATGGATAGATGGATAGATAAGCTAGATAAAGGAATACATATTTTTAATTTAGTGTCAGTAAACTCAGGTTGAAATTTCATAAAATTTGAGGAGGGACTTGTAAAAGTAATTTTAAAATTAATCTAGAAGAATGTGTACACAATATTGCTGAACATTAAAAAGAATTATAAGGCACAATAATAAAGTAATGCTGCAGAATACAGTTTAAAATACACATTCATATATATATTTAGTGTATAATAAAACTGGCATCATAAATCTCTGGAGAGAGAATAGTTTATTCAATAAATTTTGTTGGAACATTGGGCTAACCATTTGGCAAGGAACTTAATCTCTTCCTCAAATTATATACCAAAATAAACTCCAGATGGGGTTATATCTCAAAGCAAAAAAGTGAACAGTAAAAATTTCTAGGAGAAAATATATGTAAATATGAAGGCTATCCAAGGTGGAAGCCAGATATTTTAAAAAACAGCAATACAAAAATAAAGACCTTTGCAAAACAGTGTAAGCAAGCTAGAAAGGCCAGCAACAATGAAGCCCTCAAGGATAACACAACTCTCAAAATAGAGAAAGGACCAATATCTTTAACACTCTATAAAGAGACTTCATAAATACTGCAACAGACAAATATTTCAATAGTAAATGTCTAAAAGATGAAAACAAATATATCACAGATTACAAGTGAGAATGAAGATGTTTAATCCTACTAGTATAAAGATGCAAATTAAAGCAACAGCAACAGATTCTCTTCAGTGGTAGGGATAAGGAATAGGAGCTGGGCTGTCAGCCAAGACTGGGCAGTAAGGGAGTCAGGGGTGGGAGATGGAGCAGGGACTGTCCTTCTAGTTAGAGCCTTGCATCCGCAAGGGCAGCCATCTCTGCTTGTTGGGACGTAGTGCGTAGCGTAGAGAAGCGAGCTACATGAGTAGAAAAAGCAACAAGAAAGGTGTCTCGGTCCATGTGGTGTTGCTGTAATAAAATGCCTGTGGCAAGAAAGGCAGTTGAGAGCATGGTTCTGGAGGTGGGGAAGCTCCAGGTCAGAAGACGGTGTCTGGCAAGGGCCCCGCATAGCTCAGAGCATGGGATAGCTCGACGTGGCTGTCAGGGTTGAGCAGGCATGTACAGAAGAGCAGGAGTGTGAGGAGGCCAGGGGACAGCGCTGGGCTCACTCTTCCCACAGTGCATTCTCCAGGTCAGCAAGCCAGTCCCTCAACAGAAAAAGCACCCAGGGGCCCCAACATTTCTGCACACTATCCCGGGGCCCAAAATCTCAATGTTAGTTTCAGCAGAGATAGATCACATCAAAAGATATGGAGGAAATGTGTAGTGGGGCAAATATATATATGTAATTTAGGGTTATTTTCAGGCATGGTGAAGCAAATTAAAAGGCAGCACACAAGAATACAGTGAGAAAAAAACTCACTCATAAAAAGCGATTAAAATACACCATTTCTCAAGAAACTCTCATGATGTGAGAGGTTCTTAGGTTTCCTTTCATAGAGTTGTTACTAACATATGAAAAAGCCTCCTACTATGAAGAAATTAAGCCCCAACACAGTGGCTGGACTGGACACTGTCCAGATGGATGGCTCTGGCCTTGGAGCACTGTGTGCAAGACCCCTGAGTAGCTCTTTCCTGGACTGTAGAATTTGATGGGTGAGTCCTGTGATTATACATCAGTGTCCAGGAGGCACAGGAAAACCCAAAGAATAAATGGCCTTCAGGAAAGAAGTATACACAAAGTGCTTTATTTCTTTATTTTGAGGTTCACTTTTAATACTCTATCAGACAGTACATTTGAATACAATCTCAGGTCTACATCCTTGACCCTAGAATTTCATGAACACTTCATTTACATATTCCAGGTTTCTGGCTTCTTGTGTTTTTTTTAATTCTTTTTTTCTCATAATTTTATTGAAGAACAAATAGCAATGACACAGTTTCAAATCAAATTAGTAGGACAGATTCAATAATTAATACATTGCATATTGTTTTCTTGGTTATTTGTTGTACAAGGTGCAGACATGGTATTCTATTCACAAACACTATTAGATACCTCTATTCATTGAATTAAGACAATGTAGCTATATACCTCTCTTTTTTTAAAAAAAAGTTAATTTATAGTACAGTTTCAATAATTAAGACTTTTTACATTTTTATCTTCCTAGTGGTTATCCATAGTACAAGAAGCAGACAGGATACCCTGTTCAAACACTATTAGCGCAAATCTTTGTTCTCATAGAATTACGTGAAAATAGCTGTATATTTATCCTAACTATACTGTTTATACAAACACAAGATGGTCCTTCCTTTGTATCCCCTTTTTTTGTTGTCCTGTCAACAAAGTTCTTCAAAGTTTCTTTCTTGACAAATAATTTCAGAACAGGCTTCGTATTTGTAGTCATTTTCTTTTTTTGTTTTTTGTTTTGCAGAACCAGGGATTGAACTCAGGCCCTTGCACTTGCCAGGAAAGTGCTTATTCTACTGAGCTATCTCCTTGGCCCTGTATTTGTAGTCATTGATAAGAGATCCAGCAACTTCTAAAACTCTTCTGTAAACAAGAAGTAAGAGGAAAATGAAGATAAAGAAAATAAATGAAAGTAACTGCAGGAAATCCTTCTTTCAGACCAGCACGTGTGGTCCTGTGGCCACTGCTGCATGGGGTCACCAGCGTGCTAGGTAGCTGGGGTTTGAGCTGCATCAGTTCTTGAGCCACATTCCCTCATGTCGCCACTGGCAGTTCTGTAGAGACGTCCCAGCAGTCGCCTTTTCAGTAACAGATATTTGTTATTTTTTTTTTGCAAAATAATTTATTATAACTTAATTTACCTCCTAGGTTTTGTGTCACTGGGCTTCATTTATCAGTACAATAAGATGAATCTCACTGTACTCTCAGACAAGAATTACTGCAAAATCCCACCTCCTTGCACCACAGCAGGCATTCATGTCTCCCGCCTTGGAAGTTAAATTCAGTCTTGAAAAGAGGAATTTTCTTCATTCAATAGGGGATCTATCTTCTATGGAAACCAATTTGTTTACATGGGTAGTTTGAAAGCAAATTGGTCCTCCATTCAGGAACAATTCCCAGGCTAACGTGTGAAGACTGTGTTGCTGGCATTCAGCTGCTTACCGGACCTCCTTGGCCGAGGTCTATTAATGAAAATCTCCTAGGTCTCCACACGTCCAGAGCCAGTGTGGGCTTTTAGAAGAACAATCTCAAAAGCATAGTCTTGTTGAAGCATTCTCAGATTCTTCCATCATGCCTACGTAACCACTCTGAAGAAGAAAAACGAGCCTGAGGTGAGCGGAGCGCTAGCTCCAGGCCAACCCAGGAAACGTAGCCAGCCCCTGTCCCAAAATAATAAAGAAGAGATGGGAAGGAAATTCAGCGTAGAGTCTCTAGGTTCATTCCCAGTACCACAAAACAAAACAAAAGCTGAATTTTGCACCTAAGTGCTTTTTCATTGCCTGACAAAGCCCTGTGGAGCACCCTGATTTCCTAAGTGTAGAAGGGCTCTTAGCCATGGGCAGTTCTTAGATCCTTAGATGGCATTTGACGAATCGGTGGAACATCTTTGCAGATTTCACCATCTGGTTTTGATTTGTTCTCTTCATGTCCAACCCTCCAGGTTGTTCCTCTATTGGGGAGGGGTTTAAAGATGCCACAAAGTGACATGGATCCCTGGGAGAGACTGTAGTGGACCCCACCTGTTGCTCTCAGGGGGACACACACCAGAATTTCCTTGCAGGAATACACTAGCACAAAGGCAGGACTATTTTTGTCCTGTCCTATATTCATTTTAAAAAATGACTGGTAGCCAAAGTTTTTTCCATTGACCTGAGTCTGAGAAATTGTGGGATTTTCTTGCTGCCTACTCTGTAAGAGAGAAGCAAGATAAGAATCCACCCTAAGTTTGTGCGTGGTAACTTCTGGCTGAGTCATTCACAGCAGCAGGGTTAAGATGGACACAGAAACTGGGCTCTTGGGAGAAGTAGGGCCCTCTGGGATGGTGAAGCAGTGAGGTATGTTCCCAGCAAACTGGCTCCCTTGTAACTCCCACTATGATTAGGCTGATACAATGAGCCGTGTGCTTCACCCCAGGGAGCAGGGAGACCAAGGATGGTGAGCATGCAAGAAGTTCCTCGAGACCTCCAATGGGGATGCTCACACCCCTCTGCAGGGGCTGGACACTGCCGACAAGGTGAGTCTGTCATTGCCTGTAGGGAAGAGACAGGCTCCAGGAGTCCAACAGGACAAGAAGGAGCACCTTTGATTGGCAAACCCTAAACAGTTCTGGGAGTGGAAGATCTCAGAAGGAAAATTAGCCCTAGGATTGAGGCAGGGGCCTGCTATGCAAGGTCTTTAGGTTTAGATTCAGGCAACCCCACTTGTAATCCCACTCCACCCCTCTCTGGCTGTGTACATCACAGCAAGCCTTATCCATGTGCTGAGTACTAGTCCCAGCCCAAGGCAGCTGAAGGTGCCACGGCCTTCCATTGTCAGGACGGGCAGTGCCCTGAGGTCCTTGGCAATGCCTGGAGGTCATGGGGCAAGTGTAGTATCTAGTGAGCAGCTGAAGAGGCTCTGATCGAGAGCAGAGCTTGCAACATTATAGGGATGGCAATACTAGTCCTGTGTCCATCAGTCAGTGGCCCAGCAGCCGCCTTTCAGCATCTTAAATTTGCCTAACTACCCACATCAGAGCCTTTGGTCATGCATTGGTCATTTTTCCCCAGCCCCATCCAGAATACTGTCTCTTGACATCTGAGCCTGATTGGCTTATCTTACAGATTTTTGTCCAAATAGCCTTTCCTTAGATTTGCTGACCAATGCAGGCTCCCAGAACACCCAGTTTTCTATTTCAAAGCATTTTTCACAATAATAATTCCACTCATTTATTTATCTGCTTTTCTCTTTTTCCCTAGACTACAGCTCCATGAGGACTGTGACCATTTCTGTCTCATTTAATATAATTTACTTTAATAGCCAACACCTGTGACAAGCATATATTAAGCATGCAATAAACATTCTGTTATAGATTGAACCAGAGGGAGCAATAATCACTTTTCCTAAGTACCTGTGTATTTCAGGCCAAGCCAGGCCTTAGATTTATCCTCTCTCTTCCAAAAGAAACAGCCACTGTGGTTAAGATATTTGGATTAATGACAGCATTTGATGTTTTAGTTTGCCTAGCACTTCCACTCCTTCGGTGCACTCTACAACAAATGCCCTTCTAATGTTTGCCAGAAGTCTAAAATTTTTCAAACACAGAGGATTAAGCCTGATGGATGGTAAGCTGTTTCCAAAAGTTAGTTAGAAGTGTGTGGAGCTATTTTATTAACATTGTTGCAATTTCTCAGACAATTCGAAGGAGAATTGCTCCTGTCACCCCCATAGCCAGCCAGGGATGCCTCCTTTAGTTTGGAATAAGTTAATGAGCCGTGACGTTGGACTTGGGTATAAGAAAGCAACAAGCCTCGCTGAAAATGCTTCTTTTATGAATTTTCAGGTCTCCATAGCTTAAAAATATTGCCTATGTGCAGTTCTTGTCCATGTGGTTTTTCCCTCACAGCAAAAACTTCAGGACAGTAAATGGACTCTTGATAAACAAAGTGATAAGGCTCACAAATACCAAAGGCTTACAGAGAGCACCTATCCCGGTTTGCCAGAGACTGAGAGGTTTCTTGGGAGAAGGATCGTGGGGCCTGGACAAAGCAGGACTGCTCTCAGTCTGAGCACACTCACGAGCTCCCCAGGTTCATGGAGTCCGTAGAGGAGCCCTGCTCTGGGCAAGTTTACAGACTCCCCTTTCCTGCTCTGAGAATGATGCCAGAGAAGAGATGGGTGTTGCTCCTGCTGGATCTGAAATGAATGGCCTTCAACTGCCCATGAAAAGGAGACAAGAGTGACAGTAGGGACAATGTGAACACTAGCATTTGTAAGCCGTGGTGGCATCAGATTTCATGTGGCAATAAAGAGCTGGGACCTTGGGCCAGGGGGCACCTCTTGTGTCCCCAGGACTGAGATGAAAATGAAGATCCTTCAGGGAGAGCACAGCTGGGGCTGTGAGAACTTCCCTGTCTTCACATACGAGGAGCCCCATTGCTGCTGCTGCTCAAGGAAGGCTCCCCAGCCCGGGGCCCTGCAGAACTGCAAATGCAGAAGAACATTTAAGCCGGTTGATGGTTTCCCACATGGCTTGAGCCCCCTCCACTGGGGTACGATTTCCCCACAGTGCGCATGCACACGCGCACACAGCCTCACGGGCTGTGCAGCAGCCTGCAGATCCTTGGGGTGGAAGGCTCTCCCCAGGACTGTGGGAGGAAGGCACAAAGGTCAGGGCACTGGCAGGGAGCAGATAAGGCTGGGGGTGGAAGGTAGAGTCAGCCAAGGGCAATAAACAGGCCTTTCACAGTGTCTCCCAGCAACACTGTGGAGGGGAAAGAAAGGAACCCATTAAGAAGGCAGAAGGGAAGGAAATGGCTGCTTCAAGAATGTCTGGGGCATTCAACTATTTTAAAAATACCTTTAGCAAGAGAGTTAGAGGGGCCTGAAGCAAAAAGCAGACTGGCCTGTGTCCACCTGAGTCCTCAGAGTCAATGCGAACAGAGGGCAGCTTGGAAAGAGAGGTGGCCTGGCTCCGGAGACCTCTGACACAATGCTCCTGGGCTTCGGTGGGCACCTTGTGCTGGCAAAAGTGCAGGGCTCCCGTGGGTGTGGACACCTTGGCAAACTCAACTTTGGGCCCCCAGGCCATCCTAGAATTATGTGACATGCATCTTTGACTGTGCCTGATTGACAAGGCAGTATCATTCAAATTGCTTCTCAGAAATCTAGAAAATTCTGAACCACTTTGGTCCAAGGCATTTCAGAGAAGAGGTTGTAGGCCTGGAGGTTGCGGCGAATCCTAGAAGCACAGTTCTGGCAGCCCTGGAGCTCAAGGGGGTGCAGGCTTAAGAGATTTCCCCCCAGTTCCGCAGAACCGAGCTCTGCTCTGAAAAATGGTAAGAAGGATGTGACTTCATTAGCTGTAGGCATCATTACACAATAATGCTCATCTCTGAGTTGCAAAAACCCAGTTGGAAGGAGCGCAAAGGGAAAGCGACAAAAATGTGAAGGTCATAAGATATATGAGTTTCAGGAGAAATTTCTAGAAATTGTATCCTCACTGAAGTTCATGGAATTTTAACCAAAAATAAAAAGGATGGGGAGGGAGGTTGTTTTTCTTCAACATTTTTGTTGTTGTTGTTCCTGTTTTGGATTAATTTAAGCCCTGTCTGAAGACAGAGATAGCTTCTCTATCAGCTTGAAGCCAGGATTTTGAACATAAGGGAACAATAAGCAAACAGTGAGTCCCCACAGCATTTACAAAATAAGAAATGCAGCAGGCCAAATGGCAGCTAGAAGCCTGGGTCTTCAGGGTGAGGTGGAATTTCCGTGACGGGGTCAGGATTTTGGCCAGGTGTGAGACATGGGGTGGCGAGAGGGCGTCAGCCTTGGTGAGGTGCAGAACTGGGGCTGGGAGGAGGTCAGAGGTGTGCACGGGACGGTGGGCCACCCCTGCAGGCGGCCTGGGGCCCCAGCACCCGGCGAGGGCGCGCCTGGGCATCCAGACCCACCTTATGTTTGCTGCAGCCAATGCTCAGCCCTGCTCACTCGCCTTGGCCGGGATCCGACTGGAACATCCAGCCCCTCCTCCAGCCTCGACGAAGCAGGAAGTGCACTCTCACTGACCCTGGGCCTAGGGCTGGCGTAGAGAGCTACTAGCTCATCCCAATGTGCTGTCCGGGCCCCTCAGGGTCACCAAAAGGCCAGGCAGTACAGCACTTGGGAGTACAGTCCCTGGAGTCCCCTCACTGGACTGTGAGTCCTAAATCAATCTGAACATTCTGTACAAATAAATGAATGAGAGGACAGCCACAGCACCTCACTGCTGGAGTGCTGTGAGGATAGAGGTTCCTGTCACCCTGACCACCAGCAGGACCCATGGTGGTTTCTCCACATGAGGGCTCAGTGGCCTCTATCTGCCAAGTGGCCCATCTTGCATAGAAATTGCCAATTTCAGCTCAGACCATTGTACCCTAAGTAAAAGAGGTATTCCACTCATGGTCTCTCTGGCCTATAACTGTTACTTTAGAAATCTTATTATTCTTTCACCATGATAAGCCTTCTGCCCCCAAATCTTGTTGGAGCATCTCTGTTACTTGCTAGTCATAGCCCAGTGACTTCTGGTTCCCTTTTCTATTCTCGACTCAGGGTCGAGGTGGTGGCACCCACAGCAGGGCGCTAGCCTTGCTCTGCTCTTACGGAATCAGCAGGCTGAGGTGATGACTGCATTGGATTTTGCCAGTTAATCTTAATCGTCAGTTTAAAGACCTGTGGGGTGGATCAGATCGTGGGGTGCTATCTTTAGTAGTGGGTTAGTGCCCATGTGCATGCTAGCTGAATGTGGTGTTAGAAGCAGGGACTCGGTTGGGCTGGTCACTAGGACACATCACCCCTGGGCTCCTTTCCCCTGCTGTGCACATCCTGCAGTATGGTCTGCCTCGGGCTAAGTCTTCTGTCATCATGGGGCAAATTAAACCTCTTCCTGTGCATGTTGGATATGTGGGTCACTGCAGCAAACCACCAATATGCAAGCATAAAAGCTTATTTTTTCTCTCCGTTTCTTATGATCTATCTTTTACTATTATTTTTGTTTATTTAAACTTTGAGT
Organism: Ctenomys sociabilis; assembly: GCA_004027165.1. Taxonomy (NCBI): domain Eukaryota; kingdom Metazoa; phylum Chordata; class Mammalia; order Rodentia; family Ctenomyidae; genus Ctenomys; species Ctenomys sociabilis. The sequence goes on from PVKA01003181.1 coordinate 66,028, forward strand.
TTAACTCTTTTATGAGTGGAAAGAGGACTGAAAGATGACAAAAGGGGGAGGGAGAGAAGGGGAAGCAGATGAGACGAGAATTAGGATATCAGGCTGGTGAGACGGCTCAGCAGCATAAGTGCCTGCCTGGCAAGCTGCAAGCTCCTGAGCTTGATCCCAAGTACAAAAAAAAAAAAAACCCTCAAGACAATAAACTAATTTAAATCATTGTCATTTGCGAAGAGTAAAGATGCCTTTAAAGTTGGTAACATATTTTCATTCAAGTTGTCAGACAACCCCAAATAATTTAAGAATTTATAAAAATTAAGATGTATACATGAACCAACTCTCCATGATGATCATTATGTACTACAAATATGTACTAATAAAAAATTTTTTTTAAAACCTTGTTTAACAAAATGTGACATTACGACAGCCAGTTGACGGTGCTCCTGCTATGGGTGTGCTGGAGTGACCTCCTGTGAGCCATAGGGCAAACTCCATGTGCAGGGTAGAGAAAAGTTTTTGTTTCTGATAACAATGAAGTCTGATTAGCACTGCCAAAGATCTTGTGAAGCAGCATTACCACTGCTCCTGAGGATTCTGCCGAGGGTGGACCTGGGCTACTGTGTTGCTTGACTGGGCTGTGACAGTAGTCTACAAATGCTTAAAGGTATAAATGAAGACTTACTTACTTTAAAACAGCTTGCTCTGAACTTATTTTACTAAAGAGGTGACACCTGGGGTGAGGTATTTCAGAGGCCAGACCTCCAGAAACTTATCTTTTGGGGGCTGGAAGATATAACTAACCTGGCTGGTAACAGGGCTGGAGGCCTTGGAAGACTGTATCATTGAGAAAAGGACATGAAGTTACGGGAGAGGCTGGTCCCTTGAAGCCTTCCAAAGCCTTTTGGAAGGATGATAGTCACTTTTGAGTGGCGTTTCCAAGTGGTGGACAACACACGTTCACACTCCAGTGAGGAGAGGAACTAGAAGCATATGAACAAAGAGCTCAAGCTCAGAGCAATGGTGCTGACCACCCAGCTTGGGGACAACTGGTAGCCTTATTTCATTTCATTCATGATGCCATCTGTCCTTTCGGTGTGTCTCTGTGCTCGGGAATGTCATAAGCATGTGGGAGGGGGCCAAGTAGAGGTTCTTGGGGGGGCTCAATTTTATTCCTTCTTGGCAACTCCAGTGAAAGGCTTTCTGGATTAATTGAGAACTATTAATTATGATGAAGTCATTAAGGTTAAAGTTTCCTGGAACACTTGTGGAAATCATTTATCCAGATAGCAGGTCCCCAGTTAATGCGGATAATTAGATTTTGGAGACACAGACACTCATCTGGGAGCAGCTGGCATTGTTGCAGAAGGAAACAGAAACAGAGGGAAGAATCACTCAGACTTCTCATCTGAGGTGAAGGCTGACTGGAAAGAGTTTATGTTGTAATGACCTCAAAAATGCCCTTAGAGAAATGGTACTCAAAGCAAAAGCAAAACAAAACAAAATGGTCCTTCTTTGTAGATGGCATGAAGATGAAGAGAACTTACTTTATGCCTTATGTAAGAAATCCGTGGTGATTACTTTGCAAATTCTGAGTTGTTAAGCCCTAAACGAGAGGAAAAATGTCTTTGTGTTGTCCAAATACTATGAATGACATTAAATGGGAACGTATGATTATTTCACATTTCTATACAATTACATGTTTACTAGAAGATTTATAACCACTGGTTCCTTAATATTTACAGTATCTCTCTAAAGTAGAATTCCCCATACTGGGACTGTGAAGCCTCAGGGGCCAGGGAGGAATTCCAAGAGGGTCACAAGGATTGGAGCTGTAGTATTTCAAGCATCTGTCTGGTGGCCACAGAAAGCTGTATGTGGAGGAGGGGGTACAGCCTGCCAGTTCCCCATGTTCCCTGGGCAGGCTCCCCTTGGAGACCTGCAGCCCTTTGCTAAGGCCAGGTCTGCCTTACTCTGGGAAGGATTACAAGAATTCTTCTCACTCTCCTATCCTCGGGGAAGGGTCAGCTCAAGCTCTAGTTTCTTGGGAGGGCGACGTAATAGAGGCTTTGGGGATCTGCCTTTGAATCTCAGCTCTGGTCCTTGCCACCCAGTGACTCTGTTAAGCTTGCTAGCCTTGAAGCCTTCCATATGGCTTCTGCAAAGTGTCGGGCAACCATTTATGAAGTACAGAGTTGTTATTAAAGGTGCATAATTCACCTTGCACTCCATGGTCACTAGTTCTATCGCACTGTCCGTCCCCGCAGGGACCTCTTCCATGTGTCAGAAAAGAAGCACAAGCAGCTTCCATCTGAAGAGATAATCTCAGAATCTCTAATGAAACACAAATAGAAGATCCCTGCATGTATTAATATGAAATTAATATGTGGCACCACAAACACTTTGACACATAGGTGCAGACGTCATCAAGCACCGTAGACCTCGTGGTGCCTCAGGTGTGCTCCTCGGCGCTCGCTGCCTTGCTGAGGCCCCAGAAGCTCCTGACTTCTAACGCTGTTTTGTTCCTAAGGACCTCAGCTCTAGAGGAGTGACTTGTTTTCCAGGACAGTGTCTCTTCATAACCAAAACATGATTCTTTTTTCAAAAGAGAACAACCTTTTGAAAAAGGGTACTCATTGTAGTTAGCCCATTCTGAAAATGTCTGCACTCTTTACTTTCTTCTCCTCAGGTGAAAACTAGGTTGAAAGAGGAGGGGAAGCTAGGATCAAAGATGGCAGCCATGGTGGGCGCTTGCTGTAGGCTTTTATTATGGAGTGTTGCTCTTCATAGTAACTCAGGCAAACAGCGACTCACTGACCCGGTGCTTGGTGTGTTAGCCACTCTGCGATTGCTGTAAGGGATTCCTGGGATAATCAACCTGTAAGAGGAAAGGTTTACTTGGCTGACGGTTTTGGAGATTCTGGTCTGTGGTCCACTGACCCTGTGCTTTGAGTCTGAGGGAAGGCAGCACATCAGGGCAGGAGCCTGTGGTAAAACTTCTCACTGAGCCCCACCTCTCAAGGGCTCCACCACCTCCCAGCTGCAAGCTGAAGACCAAGCCCTTAATACAGAGGCCAAACTGCAGTGCACAGGAACAAAAGTTCTTTATTTGACTTGTTGGGAAGGCAGGGACAAGAGATTCCCTTGAATGCAGCTCTGTAGCTGCTACTCTGTGCAGGAGAAGCAAAATAGAAATTATCCCTTCTCTAAAGTTGTGTTTAGAAAGAATCCTTGTTGTCTTAGAGAACAGATCTGGTTGTACCCATGGAAATGTTTTACAGAAAGCAGATTCCATAAGTACAGATCTTGCTTAAAGAGAGTGGTAATAAAAGAGGAACAAGCGCAGTGTCCACATATACGCCAAAGGCATGGATAAAACAAGAAAAAGGAACACATTAGAGTTGGAAAAGGTTTACTAGAAAATTATTACACAAACAGATGAAATTTTTGACCTTACTACTATATTACTAGTTTAAAAATAAACAACTTCATAATTTAATTTACTATAATAGTATTCCTTTTTCACACTTTCAGGTGTTTTTCTCCAGGTATATTTTGCCTACACCTGAAAGTGTGAAAAAGGAATAATGTTATAGTAAGTTGAAGTTTACATATATTAAATTTTATAAATTAAATACAATTAATTGCTATAATTTAACATTTCAGCATTATTAAGAATTAGATCATTCAGACTGAAAAAGGCTACTCTATTAGAAGGAAAATTAACACAGAAGGATCAATATTGAGGCATCTTTTAGAAAATCATTGGATTCTAAAGGTATTTAAAAATTCTTTGATAGCCAAATCAATTCACCTTTAGGCCAGAGTGATAGTCTGGTGTTCTAAGTGCCTACCTGGCAAGCGCAAGGACCCAGGTTCCATAATGGTACTACATGTGCTTCTGACCACTGAAACTGGGAATGATGCACACCTGCAATCCCAGCACTGGGGAGACTCAGACAGGCAGACCACTACAAGTCCAAACTATGTAGTGAGACCCTACCCCTGTATCAAAAAAGAAAGAAAGAAAGAAAATCAATTAACCTTGAAAAAAATCAGCTGGTCTTCAGCTTTATGACAGCAATACTCATAGTAGATAGGAAAGATTTGAATGTCTACAAGTATAACCAAAGAACTTTTATACCCAGCCAAATTATCAAGTTAAAAAACAGAAGACAAACACTGTGAATACATAAAAGCAGAAAATTGCAAGTTTCATGTATAAGACTTTATTTTCCTTTTATCGTGCATTTTAGTACAAGTAAACACAAAATAATGAAATCAATAGTTATATATGTATATATTCAATATGTGTATATTGAATCTTGTAACTTAAAAAGAGGATATACTTTGCAAATACCATTGAAGTACTCACAAAAAGTGACCATATACAAGGCCACTAAGAAAGATTCACTAAATCCTAAAAATTAGTATGAATATAGAAATGTTCCCCTAATCACAAAGCAATTCATTTAAAAACTAGAAGAGAATAATTCTGCATCTGGAAATGCTAAAATACTAATCTTTGTGTGACTATCATTGGAAGTAGATTTTCAACAACAAAAATAAATATAGTGTGGGCCAGGGAGATAGCTCAGTGGAATAAGTGCTTGCCTGGTAAATGCAAGGTCCTGAGTTCAATCACTGGTACCACCAAAAAAAAAAGTACATTTTCTTTTTCTGGAATTAGATTTTAATAATATGTAGAAAAAGAGAAAAATCTTAAAAATAGTCAGATGGGGTGTTGGTGGGGAATGAATAAGAATGAATAAGGTGAATCCCTCAAGATGCCAAAAAGCACTGTGAAAGAATGGACAATCAATGAAAACTTCATGATCTTTTTGGGTAAATAAATTTATATAACAAAATAGAAGTTCAAAATTAATCAAGATAGAAAGGAGAAATAAAAATGCAACTATTTCAGCTATCCTCTTCCAGTCTCTGAATGTGAAGGGCAAAGGTACTAACCAGATCAACACAGGTTTTAAAGAACTACGTAGCCGTATTCTCAAGGTGATGTGCTGGCTGGGAAGCAGCAGTAGTGAGCGGCTGAGGCTCGTCCCTCTGGTGAAGACAAATTTTGCAAATTACTTTAAGACACAGTCACTTAAGACTGCTGTGATAGTGCTACAAAGAAAACATACAGACACCACTCAGGACCAGGGAAATCCACCTGCCTCTGAAGGTGTGGGGGCGGCCTGTCCAGAATCCCAGAGAAGAGAAGATTGGAGGGAGTGAATTAACCAAGTGAAAGACAGGAGATTTCCGGTGGAGGGAGTAGAAGGTGGTGATGGCCTGTGATAAGAGAGAGCTGGAGACAGCAGAATTCACAAAACAAGCCAGGGCTCAAAGGGGCGAGAGAAGATGGGTGTCCGATACCACTCCATGGACTCAGGACAGAAGCGTTCCCTGCCTGATCTGAAAAGGAACCACCGTCTTGATCCTTCATGGGCCATATGTGCTGACCTGCAGTCAGGTGGCAATGCTTCCGTCCTTTTTGTCATATGGACTTAAATACAGACTTGGAAATGTTTTCTTCTATGACACCAGGGACATAAAGTCCCCAAATGGTGATAAAAATAGATGATTCAATGCTGAGCATTTTCTAGAACACCCCAATTTTATTTTACATCTTTTGAGAGCCTCACATCTTGTGGAAAGCTCTACATCTTAACACCCATGCAAGGTGTGGTATTTCAGGGTGTGTTCTCAATGCCTGCTGTCTGGGTGATGTGGTCTCACATTGAAGAAAAGTATTTCACTGTGTCCAGAGCTCTGAGGTCGAGTCACCTGCTATGAGCAAGGAGTGAAGAAACAAGGGAAATGATGCCCTCAGCTCTGTAGTTGGGTGACTTGCTGGCTCCTGGGTTCCTCACTTCAGCTTTCTGGGGAAGTTCTCATGGTGAGCATGTTTGGGGGCCACTGGGCCGCCCCATAGCTCTTCACCTGTGAGAGTCCTGGGGGGAGGGGTTGCAGGGAAAAAGAAGGGAGAGTGGATTTATCAGAATAAGCCAGACCCACAGGGGAGGGGTCACATGTCCATGGCGCTGTCCACGGCCGGGCGTGAGTCATGGAGGGGGCCGAGCAGAGGGAGGAGAAGCCTAAAAATAGCAGTTCCACTGAAGGGTGGAGTTCCAGGCTGCCGTTGGGTCACCCTTGGCTGCTGTTTCTGCAAATTCCTCGGTGAAAGCAGCAAGTGGAAGGCAGCCTGCAGACACCTGGCCCTCCAGAGAGACCTGGCAGATGTCTGAGGTGGAGATGCCAGGGTCATGAAGGGTCTGCGACCCTTATTCCTGAAGCCCATGCCTAGAGCTCTAAGTTAGAGCCCTGCATCTTTAGTTGGAGATTTTGCTTTCCGGTAAACCCGAAGCACAGGCTACTGCCCCTGTACGCAAAGGTTGTGGAGGGTGTAAGGATGCTTGAGTTGTTTTCTTCTACTTCCTAATCTTTGTCCTGCTGTTCTGTCTACTCCGTGGGGGCAGGGACCTTGCTTGTCCTGGTTTTAGTTCCATCCTTAGTGTCTCACACACACAGAGTAAGAGCCACATAAATATTTGCTTAAGGAAAAATGGAAAGAATGTCTCTAGCTCAGCCCTCTCAGGTTGCAGGCAAGGAAACTGAGCAGGGAACAGAAATTTGCCCTGGGTCATGCAACCAGGAAGCAGAGATGGGAGGGAGGCCAGTCTGATTTCTTGCCCAGTGCTCTTTCCACGCCAGCAAGCTATTAATATGACTCGGGATGGCTGGGACCGAACATGAGGTCACTGATACTCTGCTGGGGAAGATGAAATTAGAGGGTCCTGCCCCAAAGATGAGGAACTAAGATAAACAGAGTTCACCACTGAGGGTGCCCTGTACAGCCCCAGGAGCCAGAGGTGCTCCTTTCTCGGGCTGCCACGTCTGCCTAAAGTTGTTTTTAGTACTGCCTGGGATGAGAGCTTGTGATCTGCCCAGAACCCCAACTTTACCTTCTGTAGATGGTTCTGTAGTCATTAGTACTAGACAGTGTGTGCGCTATGTGTGTTTTGGTTTTTTCTTGTAGTAATCAGACAATCGTTTACATCTGTCCTTGGCAAGGAGCCACAGAGAAGAGCAGCCACACGAAGAGGAGAAAAACCAGACTGGCACGCGGGCTGGCTGGGAACGAGCGTCCAAATCCTTTGCCTTTGGTCCCTGTGGATGAAAGGATTTAGAGTTCACTGTGGGGGGAAGGAAAGGGATTTTTAAGGAATTGCAGAGGATTAAAAAATGATCATTTTCAAAGCAAGTTGGCCCTCAGAATTACATTGCCTTGTTGCTTTACAAATCTCTTCTGAGAGGTCTGGGCAGCTGTAGGGATGGCAACGGGTTGGAGAAGGCTCTGGGCTGGGTGAGGCAGGAAGGAAAGGGACATCTGGGACCTTGCAGCTGGAGCCCCTAGAAGAATCAGTGAGCAGTCGAGGCCTACCTGGCTTGCTATGCGAGCCTACGAATAAATGGGTTCCATTTCTTGTTCCCAGCTCATGGTGAGGCAGGCTATGCCTTTGACTCGTTAAAGACCTTTCCAGAAGCAGGGCCTAAGCTCGCAGGCCTGTGGGCAGTTCTGGAGTAGGCCTAGGCTGTGTAGGTTCATGGCTGTGAGAATAGAACCCGATATTTGATTCCAGGTTCATGTTAAGTCCATTCAAACCCACCTGTGTAATCAGGCAGAGAGTTAACTAGTACCTGAAATTATCTGTTCCTTCGGTCAGGCTGTCAAATAGGAAAACCCATGGGGGTTGACACTCAGGCCTTACAGCTGGAGCAGGTTTTAAAAACTGCTCAAGGGCAGATAGGATTTCAGCGTGAGAGATCAAAACTCCAACCTCTGAATACAGTGGAGCTGGCTAAGGCCTGTCCATGAAGCGGTAATTTTAACCATCTTAAGGCCACACAAACTTCAGGGCAGGGCGGGGTTTTATTTGTTTGGTTTGAAACAGGCGATTTTAGCTTAAGAACATATTCTAAACATACGATGAATGAGGATGGGGGGGGCGAGGACGCGTGACTGAGAAAGAATAAAGAATAAGAGAAGCCAAGGAAAAAATAAGGCCACCCAACAGCGATTCAGGGGGCCGCTTGCATAAATTAGACCGCGCTCTTATCAGAGATTTACATGTTAAAGCCCCTTGATACAACCCAGCAGGAAATTGAACAAGTGATTCTATGTCCAGACTTGGAAACAAAAATAACCACTCAGGGACTCCACACATTAGCGTGTTTAAACTCGCTCTGATAAAGTCTTTTTGGCGAGCGCCGCGGAGCGCCTCGTGAGAAGGGAGGGCTCGTCTGTGGACGCCGCCGTCGCAAATGCACCGCGGAGGAAAACACGATGGAAAAGAGATTCAGCCAGCGGCGAGCGCGGTTGTCACAAGCCGGTGCGGGCTGCGCGACGCTGCCCGGGTTCCCAGCCTCTTACCCCCATGGGCGTCCTCTTACCCCCCCCAGGGGCATCTACTGCTCTAGCGCACCAAGGCTTCACATTTTCCTTTTACAGTTGTCCCCGTCCCAGTGTTTCTTAGCGCGTCCCCATGATGACAACAGCTTTTAAATTTCTGACTTGGACCCTTGGGGACCTGCAGACATGGAAGCCTTCAGGCCAAGACCTCGGGATCTCCCCGCAGCCCCCAGACGCCTGCCCAGACAGCCCCGCTCTGTCTCCACCAGCTCCCTGCATACCACACGCGTGTTCTATTTATATGTTTCTTTGTCCTGCACAAGATTTGGCCCCATTGTGTGGGAGCAACACCAGAAAAGAAAAACAAAATTCAGCCACAGAGAGAAAAGCAGATTGTGGGAGCGTGGAGGAATTGACATACTTCGCTTGCTTCATTTTCTGGTGATGTCAGAGTCATGGAATATGCCTTTGAAAAACATCACACACACACACACACACACACACACACACACACACACACACTAAAAATACGCTCCACTCACCAGCGATGTCAGTCAAGTGGCTTGTCATTAGAAGGAGAAATGTAAGCACTGGCTTGTCCCCCACCCCTCCCCCATTTCCCTCATCAACTGCATTAGTCCAGGCTGCATTTAGATGGAATTAAGCCCCGTCTGCCCAAGAGGAGGGGGACTAACGGCGGGTGCGAGGAGGGGCCTGGCCGGCAGCAAGGTGGAGCCAGGGCCCGGGTGACAGCTCAGCGTGTCCTGAGGCACAGGAGGAGGGCTGGCTGACGCTTTACAGATTGGGTGTCACATTTGGGAATTTGGCATTTCTGCCACAGGGTTCTGGCTGCCCTGCTAACCACTTTCTCCCTGCTGGTAAAAATGCAGGAGAAAAGGGTTAAATAAATGTTTGTGATATGATAAGGTGCTTGTTTATTCAAGGAATGACAGATTATTGGCTCTGAAGGCAGCCCTGAAAAATAGTACAAAGGAACTGGCTTTCCCTGTGTGGATGACATGATTTCCTCCCAAATTTCGGCTCTTTCCTAGGAACACTCTGCTCTGGGAATTAGGACGGATAAGTTCCCCAAAGTTGGAGACAGACAGCCTGTAAAGTCACCAGGAATCCAGAAGGGTCTGTCCTGGGGGCCACACTTCCTCAGGGACTGGCCCTCTCTGGTCTCATGTTCACCCAGAGCTTGTGTTTCAGCAGCCTTGGTCATTGCTACCATCACAGGAAGCTGTGTGCAGGTGTCTCCAACTGCTTCTCAGAGCATGGGAAAGGGACTGTCTCAGAAAGGGAGGGTACCCTGGTGCTAGGCCCAGCGCCTGACCATTCCACCGTCCTGTGGAGATGCAGCCCAGGACCGCATGGCATCTGTGTGTGCTGAGCAAACCCCTCTAGCCCCATGAGCTTTCTCCTGCTGGGTTCTAGGGACTCTGTAGCTTGTCCTGGAGAATTCAGTTCTGGATCCCCAAACAACGGGACACTCACCTGTAGTCTATGTGCTCTTTCAGGGGGACAAAAAACAACTGTCTGCAAACCTTGAGAATGAGCAAGGCCTGGCCTAAGGGCCTGGACAGCCAGTGGCATGGGTGAGAACACCTCACTAGAAGCTTTCGGGGATCCGGTCCTGCTTCCAAAGCTCACCCCAGAAGGCTCCAAACACAGAGCACTTTCCCTCCCTCCTCCCTCCTCCCACGCCCTTCTCCCAGTATGCACAGGCTTGGAAGGGTTCGTGCACGATATCTGGCCCAGTTCTCACTGGAAAAGAACTCAGAGCCAAAAGCAAACACAAAGGGGGAAAAAAAAGTTGTGATTTCACTGCTGTTTTTCCAGGATCCTGGGAACTACTGTGCGGTTTTCACAGTGGCCCTGCCGTCTTGTCAGCTGATGGGCTCCTTTGGAAGACGGCAGGCACCAGCCTGGAGAACCCGGTGCCCTTCAGACACGATGACTAAGGTCCGAGCCAACGTTATCAAATATCCATGATTGGTCTATTTTTATGATTGCATTCAGTACTAAGAGGGCTTGTTGAGTGTATGCAGCCATGTGCTCATTCTTAACTGTGCAAGATAAGATCCGTGTCCCCAGGAGCTTACCGCCTGACTTTTGCAAAAACCAGATGGCAGCAAATGGTTTCCCTCTGCCCATCAGCAGTGATTGAGGGGGTGGAGATGAGGAGGGTACAGTCAATTCATAAGTCTCCCCGGGGGCGGGGAGCCCTGCCTTGGTGTCACTCCCATGTGGCATTTTAATCACAGACTGTCTCTTTCTGTCACCCACAGCTCCATCCATGGCATCCCCAGGAAGCTCTGAGATTCCAAACTGTTTTGAATAATGGCTTAATTGAAGTGTCAGGTCATCGAGATGCGCTCACCAAGTGCACACGCATGCTCATGCCAAGAGAGCACAGATTCTACACCTTCAGTGACTCTTGGATTACAAGTAGGGACATAAGGAAGTGTGATTGTACCCATCCTTATTAGTCACATAGGGGTCACAGGCTGTGAGGCTTGACTAGGAAGTGCTTGTTCAGGTGTCCAGCGTGTGAGCATCTTTTGGGACAGGCGCTTCTGCCCAGCTCACATTTATCAGATCAAATCAGGCATGCTGGCACATGCCTATAATCCCAGCACTCAGAAGGCTGAGGTAGAGCAATCTGTGAGTGCAAGGCCAGCCTGAACTGCATAGTGAGACCTTGCCTCCCCTCTTTCCCCCAAAATAAGTCTACCAGATGAGTAGGAACAGTCACCCTTACCCTGCTTATCGGTACCCTGAGCCCTGAGGAACCTCTATCGTCCTGCATATGAGCATGTCCAATGACCTGGTGCTTGAGGATAGACCCCTGACCTTCAGGCTATTTGCTGTGGGGTGGGTTTACTTGAAGAGTCAACATCTGCCTTTTATGACACTGTGAGAACCATCTCACCAAGGGCGCATGTGCCGCTGAAACCGGAGGGATGAGGCAAGTGTGTGCTCCTTGGTTGCTTTGTCTACATGTGGGTTTTCCAAAAGCAGACTCTGAGATTGGAGTTTGTGTGGAAGTAGTAGAAACAGGAGCGGATTCTGGGCTGCACCAGCCAGTCAGAGGGGAAGCCACTCAACACAGGGTGCGTCGGGGCTGCTGCTCTGGGCAGCTGGGAGCATCTCAGATACAATATAGGACACATCCCCTCTTAAGAGCTAGGGAACTGAGATACGGATCTACCATGTCCCATTTGCTAATGGCTGATGGCTACTGCAGGGACATGCAGCCGTGAGCACTGCCGGCCTTGCCCTGCATGCAAACCCTCTAGCCAGAAAAGGCCCCCTCCTTCCTCTCAATAAGGAATTCCTTTGAGAGAAGTGAGAAGTGTGCATCAATTTTCTTGGTGAATGAAACCAGCATGAGAAGTCTAGGGGGGAAGGACAGCAGAATAAGAGGAGGACAGGAGTACAGTCTGGCTCCTTGTGTTTCCCATGGTGTCTCCAAGCCTCTCCTCCCCCCTGCCTCCTGCAGCCCGTTTAAGGTGCCCATCCTCTGGCTTCAGTGGCACACAGCGCTCACTCCCTCCTAGCCCCTCAGCCTGAGCTGTGCTGCCAGCACATTCTTCCACTTGTTTTCATGTCTGCATTCCCAGTACTAACCTGCTTGACAGTGATGAGTGGCTATTCGTTTCTAAGCAATGACTATAAGATGCCACTGAATAATTCATAGTTGCCTGGACCAAAATGTTACAGGTTTCACACTAACAGGAGCTCCCCAAGTTTCTTTGCACCTTTGTGGACTGAGGTCCCAGAAATCTTTGAGTAATTATCCTAAGCCAGGTCTAGAGTCCTGCATTGATTCTTTGGCCTTAAGGTTCTTTCTATGGAGAAAACACTCTTCTCCCAAGACTTTCCCAGTGAAAACCAACCTGGAAGGTCACAATGTCCAGCACATTAAACTAACTCATAAACAGATATTTCCATTCTTGCAAAGGGAAAAGTAGAGGCCACTTTCTCACGTACAAATCAGAGATGAGGTAGGAATGCATGACAGTAAAACCTGACCACTACTTCCGACGGGGCCTTTCTTCTCCCAGTTTCCATGATTTGGTCCTAGAGGTGATTTTCCCCGTAAAACACGTCCACTCTGCCATGGTTGGTTTGATGACTCAGGTGACCTCCACTGCCTCTCCTCTGGGTTTTCCATCTGTGCACTGCTAATGCTTTGGGTAGAAAGACATTCTCTGTTGTGCGGGCTTGCATGTGTGTGTGTGTGTGTGTGTGCGCGCGCGTATGCGCGTGCTTGCATGCACACACACTCTCACACACAGGAGCATGGCCTATGCCCTGTATGATGTGTAGCAGCACCCTGTCCTCCATCTTTAGATGACAGTAACATCCCTTCTATTCACGACCTCCCAAGATCATCACTTGCCCTGTGGGGTGTGGCATCATGCCTAGTTGAGATCATTGCTCTAGTTCCAGCTGGTGAAGTGTGGGGCCAGCCCAACTCTAAGCTGCAGAGCACTCTGAGCCTTTCTGAGGTTCAGACTCACACCACAGTTTGCTGACTTTGACCTCTGTTCTGTGGCACACAGTATCCAAGCTGCCTGAAGTTGAGCTACGGAATGGATTCATTCATCCCCTTCACTCAGACGAGGGAATGGAGGCCAAGAAAGCACCCCTGCCAATGTATCCCGGTGCCCCAGGCCTAACAGCTATGATTCAAACTTGAGGCCTCTTTACTCCAAAACCTGTTTTTTCTTGAGGCATGTTCTTCCCCCTCCATGAGCCAGTTTTCTGTGACGGTGAGCAGCACCTGTGGTGAGACACCTTAAGAGAGGAAAGGTTTCTTTTGGCTCATGCTTGGCCCATCAACGTGGACCCTCAGTTGTGGGGAGAACTTCACACTGGGGAGTGCATGGTGGAAGCAAAGCTGCTCACCTGGGGGCAGCTCAGAGTGAGCAGGGGAGACAAATCAGCCAGAGTCCTGACATCCCTTGTAGGACCCACCCGCATGACCTAATGGATTCCCATGAGGCCCCGAGCCTCTCCTCTTAGAGGTTCCACCACCTCCCACCTCCCAGGGGTGCCCTGGGCTAAAGGCTAGAGACTCAGCCTTCAACACATGGCTTGGGGAGGGAGGTGTTTGAGATCCAAACTGTTACAGTTGCCAGGGTTGGTGTCCAGGACCCTTCTACTCCAAGGAGCTTGCTGGAGGGATCACGTTCAAGACAGCCTCCTCTCACATTCAAGTTTTAAGGGACTGAGAAAATCACTTCTAGAACACGTAGATTTATGTATTTGCTCACTCACCAAAATAGCTCAGAGCATTCTTCCTGTCGGCTCATACAATGGCCTTGGAGAGACAGATGGGCATAAGCCCCATGTTTGAGGACGTGCAGGGACAATGGAGGCGGCAGGCTTGAGAAGCTCCACTGGCAACATGCCGGGGAGTGTGATTGCTTCCAGAGAGGCTTAGAAGGTGCTGCAGTGTGGAGCTCCTAAGCTCATTGTAAACGCTCTTGATGAACCCCAAATTTTGGTGGCTTCCCACAGAAGTTTATTTCTTGTCTGGGCATAAATGAGCTATGGGAGGAAGAACGCTTTGTTCCACACAGATATTGAGAGACCCGGATGGAGGGGGCTTTCCCGTGTTCAATTTCCAGATCACTTCAGTGTCAGGCTCTGCCTGGAACAAGAGGTTAGAGAGAAAGGCAAGTCAGCTATGGGTCATGGGCCAGACCTGCAAGTCCTACTCATCTCCTTCACTCCCATGTCATTGGCCAGAACCTAGTCACATGGCCACAGCTAACTGCCGGGAAAGCTGGGTAATGTAGTGCAGTTGTGAGCTGGGGATGCTGAGGGACTGGGCTCCGGTGAACACAAAGTGATTCTCTGCGCCAGAGAAAATCTTAGCGGCAACTAGAATTTGATCCAATTGGAATGCCACTAGCAAGAAGAGAGCTAATATATGAATGTCGTATTTAGAGCTCAGGACAAATGAAAACTTGATCACTCATAGTGTTGTGGAGAATCTGCCACCTAGTCCCAACATGGTGGAGAATGCATGCGAGTTGGAGGCTATAAGTGATACCAGCAGGGGCCCTGAGAACACACATATCCTGGACACTAAGAGCCTTATCTGTCTTAGGAGAGTTGGACTGAAGTTTATAGATGGCACAAAAGAGCACAGGAGGACAGACAAGATCAGGAAACCTGTCGCATGCCTACTGTGTCTCACCATAAAAGACTTAACGGTCAGTCAAATGTTGTCTGTCTTTTCAGGACACAGCAAGGGCTGTGCAGGAAGAAGTAGGGAGAGCGAGAGGGTGCCTCTGGTTTACTGTGTGGGAAGCTTTGGACAACCCCTGGGGTTTTCGACAGGGCTTACAGCGATTGTAGGTGAATGGCACACATGACCTGCTTAGAGGAATACCGAAAGGAAGCGGAAATTAAATTGAGTATGTTGGGGGTCACTGACCAGAGGTGGGTGTGCAGACATGAGTGGTCTGGGCCGGGGAGGGCTCCAAGACGGGGGCACTAGGTTGTGTGGTGACTGCATTAGCTAAGGGGGCTGCTTTTAGAAGAGTAGGAAGACAGCTGAAGGGCACACCACCAAACAAGGCTCAACACACTGAGGAACCACCAGGAGTTTAAACCAAGAATTAGGAGCTGGAAAACTAGTCAGGGACTTAAAGGTCCTCATCTCTCACACTTGGGGACCTAGCTATAGGCAACAGGAGTCACTGAATGGAGAATTTTTTTAAGAATAACACAGTGAGTACTGGGGAAACCATTCTCCCCTGTTAGAACAACTCCAGAACTATCTTCCAGGAAAAATATTTTCTTTCTCTCTTTTTTGAATTTTTAACATCTAAAACTAAGTATCACTCACCTAGAAAGAAAGATAAACTTCAAAGTTTTAATGGTAAATGGATACAACTGGAGACCATACTCATAAGTGAATTAAATCAGACTCACATATGTAAGCATCACATTGTCTCCCTATTAAGAAACTGAAAGTACAATAGACAATGTGAAAGGGAGAGACACTGCTCAAAAAGGAAAGAACAACCAGGATGGAGGAAAGGAGAAAAGAAGAAAGGGAAATATATAAACATTTAGCTCTCAACTTTTAGGAGGTCAGTTATATATAAAGCATTGGAAAAATTTTCCTAAAGTACATGGTGTTCATATGATCAAGCAAACAATCTAAAGCCTACTATATATATTAAATATAATATATATATTAGCAAAGATAATTGTACTACTAATTTCCATTAGTCAATTGGAAGGATCAGTTAGTGTTTATATTGCTGAACCAATCTTTTAGGCCTATATCTAGTAATCTGAGCAACTATTTTGAAAGATGACAATATGAAATATAATAACCATCGTTAATTTCCTATCACTTTGTTTTGAAATTATTTCATTTTTATTGTTATTTTTATATTCACTTTAAAATAAAATAATCTAAACAAAGCACATGGGCATTGTAGAATCAGGGAAGTGCACAAGGAGTAATCAATAAGGAAAAACTGCACGTAAGCTCTATGCAGAGGTCATTACTGACAATGTGTTGAAACACGTTCTTTCAGTCTTTTGCATGTCCATATTTTAAAGTAGGTGAGATTTTGAAATACTTTTTTTACATATTACATTAAAATAGCTTTGATTTAAAAGTGTATTAAAATAAAAATTTAAAAACTACATATACCAGCCATTTCCTGTTTGTCTGCACAGAGCCATGAGGAGCTCCCAGCCTAGTCTCCCCAGCCCCACACTCTCTCAGTGCAAACCAAAACAATTCTGTTAGAGTGTACAAAATATGAAAAATAGCAATAAAAAAATTGCCTGCCCACACTAGCCAAAGTCCCACATTTTGGTATGTATTTTTCTCATCTTTTTTCCTCTGTGAATATTTTTAAATATCTTAGATGGAGTTGTAATCAATTTTCATTTTCTTTTAGCATGAACCTGATGTGTTAGTCAGCTTTCCTTACTGTAACAAATACCCAAGATAATTAACTTATACAGAGGAAGGGCTTATTTCTGCTCATAGTTTTAGAGGTTCCAGGCCATGGTTGGTTGGCCTCGTGGCTCTTGGGCCTGTTGAAGAAGCATAGGGTAAAGCAAATCCACTTGCTCCATGGCAGAGCCACGGGCCCCTGGACGGGCACACGTCCAGTGGCCCAGGACTCCCCACCATGTCCTACCGGTGAAATTTTCCATCGCTTGCCAATAGCATCAGCCTGGGACTAATAACACTTGCACATCCAGGGAACTCTGAAGATCCAAACGTTTAGCATTCAATTTTCAGCAAGAAGTCAATTATATATAAAACATTGAAAAAAGTTCTTCTAAAGTACATGATGTTCACACGATCAAGCAAATAGCCTCGAGCCCACTACCCTGGGTCAAAAGAGACCATTGGAGACTTAGCAGAATTTGTCTAAATTGCTTAAACCCATTCACTTTGCAATTGTATTTCAATGTTTTGTGTTAAGACTACATTAAGGGAGAGCATTTTTCATGCTACATGTGTTGTCATATTGGCTTGAAGAATGTTGTTCTTGGGTCTTACCCATTACATCAGACAAGACTTACTTTTTTTTTTTTTGGTGAAATCAGGAATTGAACTCAGGCCCTTGCGCTTGCCAGGCAAGCACTTATTCTACTGAGCCATCTCCCTGGTCCCAAGACTTCCTTTAAGAGGTCTAAGAGAAGCATTCTTCTCGTATCTTATTGCTAAAACATTGTTTGTTTCCCCAGTAGAGAGCATGATTTTTAAAAATGTTATCTGCAATGCAAATTAGGTAAATCAATTTATTTTCTTCTTTTCATTCACTACTGTATTTAAAAACTAGAACAGAAATTCTAGGTTAATTTTAGGTACCATGCAGAACTTTACAACAGTTTGTGTCTCAGGTATTTTTAAATCTGGGCTTGCCTTATTTTACCCTTATTTTCCTCTTTCCCCCAAGCCTTTGGGGCACACACGTGTGTGTGTGTGTGTGTGTGTGTGTGTGTGTGCGTGTGCATATGCATGTGCATATGTGTGCTTGTATGTGGATGTGTGTGGTGCACGGTAGCTTCCATCTGTTCTAAGTCCTCCCCTGAAACCATAGATAGCATCAAACCCTGTGCCCAAGGTGATTTTCCTCGCCTGCACTGCTGTCGCCCCATAGCACCAGGGCTCATCTGGCCTCCTGCATTTCATGCTCTGGTGCCTCCTTTATGTTATTACTCTGCGCTTTGGAGCCATTAATAAGTAAGATCAGGGTCCTTGAGCACAAGCACTGGGATACCACGGTGGATGATATGATCCGAGAGGGCTGCGAAGTGACTGCAGGCGCTGCTACGGGACGCGGCAGCGCTGGCCAGAGGGCGCGTCACACCGCGGGTCAGAGGACGGGACGCACGAGACCTCATCGCCCTGCTCCACGTGCTGTGCAGCCAAAAACTCAGATGTGGTCTATTTGTGGAATTTTCCATTTAGTATTTTCAGGTTGAAGTTGACTACGAGCAGCTAAAAACTGGAAAGCAACACCGTGAATTAGGGGAGACCGCTGTTACACGTGTGGCCATGTGTGAGTGTGTATATGTGTGTTTAGGTATAATATTAAGTATAATATACATGTTAAATAAAATATAAGTACATTACTTAAGCAATCAGATCATGAACAAATGCAGATCATCATTATCTACACATACCTAGGCACGTGTATAAATAATACATATTTCTATCCACAGTTATATACAAAATAATATATTTCTCCATGTGATTCTAGAACACTTTCTTATGTGGCATAGAAATTTTTAAATGACACTTTCAGAATGAAGAGAGACCTAAATGAGCAGACTGCTGTGAAGGTGGTCTGAGCAGGGCCAGGCTGGAGGCAGAAGACCAGTCAGAAGCTATGGCCATGTGACAGGCCAGGCCAGGCCAGCTTGCCGTGGAGTATGCATGTTCGCATGGAGAGAAGGAACTAGAACTGAAAAATATGTACAAGGAAGTTTCAGGTCTGTGGAGGACCACCTGGGCAGCTCTCCTTGAAAGAAGAGCAATTATCTTCATTTTGGCTGAGCCTGACACTATTTCCTTGTGTTAATATAAACAGAACTGGTTAGGACTTCTTTTTATCCTTTCAATTGGCCTTAAGCAATGTATATTGGTCTAGCTGAGGTGCTGGCAGTAATTTTTGAAGATGGCATGCGTGTTTCCCTGATAACCCACACCTGCTGCTCTCCAATGTGAGTTGGGTCGAGAGAGGACGAAGAGCCAGTGCTCCATGCTGTCAGCTGGGATCGAGCCTCAAGATAGAGGCTCTGACTTCCTGGGGCTTGAAAGATCATGCATCAGAGCCGAAGTACCAGGCCCTCATTAGACACTACCTCAAAAAGATAATGTGAATTATTCTCTCTGCATATGACAGAGGCAAATGCAGGCCACCCATGTAGCCCAGCTCACAGTAATCACCTACTTCCCACAGTGCTCTTCTTCAAGCCAGGTCTCAGCTGAATAAAACCTGGGTGTGGCCCTGGGTCAGTCTCTTTGTTTCCAGAAAGCCATCTTCGTGGCTGGGCTTAGGGCCTATTGGCTCCCCAATAATTATATATCTATATCTAAATCTACATCTATATCTATATCTATATCTAACTATCTACCTGCACTGGGAGTAGTAGAATGGAATTAACTTGGTGGGATTCCAATAATGTATTTTTGGGATTATAAGTATAGACTTCTTGGGCCAGGATGAGGGGACTCCTACACGGTTCAATTTAAAGTTATGTTGGCTGGGATGAAGAGAGAATAGTCCTCTAGGTTTCTGGCTTAGATCTTCTTCCTCAGACAGATAGGCATGGAGGACAGATGATAGCACTGTAAAATCCACTGAGCTACACCTCTGAAATGGTGACCTTCAGAGCTACCTTCTGGATTTGTCCTTAGCTAACTGCTTCGACTTGTATAAACCATGAATTGCTCCCTGCTCTGAGCTCTACTTCATTAAAAAGTCCCACCAGAGAAGTGGAGTTTCCGGTTCCTTGGGCCCTTCTTCTGAGTTTTTTCATGTGATTTTCTTCTTAGATGTCTTTCCTTAGGGTTTTCTAGCACGAGAGTTACCAGGTGCAGAAGTTAGGCATCGTTGGAATGTGTTATCTTGCAGAGACTTTTCTTGGTGCATGAGAATGATTTATGGAGAAGGCTCAAGATGTGTCTGGGTTGGGTGGGGTCCTGAAGTTGTCACCCTGGAGCCAGAGGGTGTGGCTGTGAGAGTGCTAGGCCTGGCAGGACTTAGAAATCTCTGGTTGCAGAGTGGAAGACATTAGCCTTGGCTGCACGGCTTACTAAAGAAAGGGTCTGGACAAGGTGCGAGACTTCTCTGGCTAGGCATTGGTTTCTTTATTTTTAAAAACTAATGGAAATGTGCCTAGATTCTCCTTAATTTCCCATCTAAACACTACCATTCTACAATCTTGTGCACACCAAGTGTGTGAGTGTATGCGGGTGACTTGTGGGCAGTGCTTTGCTTACAGGTCAAAGCACTTTCCATTTTCATAACCATGACCTCTGATGACGCCTACCACTCTGAGAGCAAACAGCTTTCAATCTTGTTTAGTGCCACGAGAGTTGTGAATGGTGCACAGGGTTTGCACTTAGAGAGAGCTGTGGGTTGGAGCCCCACCACTGCCGTGTAACCACATTGTCACTTCATTCTACAGCTTCACTGACTTCCTCTGTAAGCAGGACACTCCGATACAGCTGTGCATTATCTGCTGAGATAAGTGACTTGTTTAGGGGCAGGCACATGAGTATGTATTTAACAAACAATAACTCCTGTGCTGCAAGGTCCACAGGCTTTAAAAAGTCTTTTGATCATCTGGATAAAAACAGTGGTCATTTTTGGTGTGCTTTAGTAATAAAGTAACAATTTCTTAATGTTGAAAGAAAAAGAAAAACCTTCAAAAACACAAACTCTGTGGGCTCATTGTCTTCATATGTTCCAGATGACTTGTAAGATCTCTTTGTAATTTTTTTGTCTGGCTCATAAACTAGATCTGGATGTAATTCAAAAGTAACACAGAGATAAATTCTAAAATAAGGCTTTAAGTAACAGCAGCATCACTGCAGTAAATTTAAATATGATTAATTTATAGGACAATACTTAATTTGAATGTGTAATTCAAAGCAGGCTATTTTCATACCATACATTGAAGGCCTATCTTGCTATATCCTGGCACAACTTAGATATGCAGGAAGAACAGGGAAAGGTACAGAAAGAGATGGGGACAAAGTGAGACAGAAGACCAGGACAAGCAAGCAAGGCTGGCACCGTCTTACCCGGAACTGGAGGCGGACGTGCTTGTGGAGGGTGCCTTGCTCTATAGGATGAATATATTGTGAGGAAGAATTTAGAATCATTTGCATACTGAATCATGTTTTCAAATGTAACACAAAAGCCTGTTCTGTTGAAAACAGAAGATTTCTGCAAGAAGAAATTATTCTCTAGTCCTGAATCGAGATTAGATTGGGTTAAAGGGAAGTTCACCTCTGGTAGTTTTGCTGTAGAGGAGAAATGTGTTCAAGCCACCCTAATGTGAGCTGGTGTGGAAACAGCCTGTCTGGCCTCCTGGGCTCTCTGGGGGAAAGCAGACAGGGATGAGGAATAGATCTGTATTGCAGACTGGACTTTGATTGGGCCTTTGGCCAAACTTGGCCCAATTTCTCAATAGAGAAAAAAACACTGACCCAGGCTGGATTCTGACTCAAGGCCAGATTGCTTTGGACACACTGACTCTGCTGGGCCAGCCCGCCCCTCTCCCTGAGGTGCTTGCGGGCCACCCAGGGGCTAGAAATGCTGGCAGGAGATCTGCTCATTGCCTTCTGTTGCAGGGTACCAGCTTTGGGGAAGCTCTCTGGGCTGGGGTGGGGGTGGGGATAGGCTGGCCTGTGGAAGGTGAGGCAATGGGGCCACCTGTGAAGATCCAGGGTTCAGAGAAAGCCAGGGGTGCCAGGAGGGGATCATCAGAGCAGGGGAGCAACCTGAATCAATTTGGGGACAATGGAAAGGAAAAGGAAGCGGGTCATGGAAACCTCGTGAACAGGGTGGACAAGAAGGAGGAAGGAGAGGAAAGTCCTCCTTGGAAGTGAGCCAGGGGGAGACCCAGAGGAGCGAGAACCCAGTTTCAACCCCTCCTGGTGGAAACCTGGCCCCAAATTTAAACTTTCGCGATGTCAAAAAGTGTCCTGTGGTTTGTTCTTCAGCGGGAAACCTTGTGTGCAGCAGTTGCCTGTGACCATTCCTTCTTTACACATTTCTGAAACTAAGTGACAGGATTTGGACACAATAGCTCCTTTTCCAGAAGGATTTGTGGTGGGTTTCTCTCTCCACGGGGACCACACTGGCAGGAGCAGTAGTCACAGGAATGGTTCCCTGAAAGGTTGCTGGGGACTGACAAGGAGCTTGGAGAGGAGGTGAGATTCATATTTAAAGATTCGTATTTAAAGCTGTGTTCAATTCTGAAATCACTGCCTTAGTTTCAATACAAAGGCAAGGCATTTAGGAACTCAGCTGTGCTATCAGGTTTCAATATCCAAAACCCCCAGTCCTAGGGAAAGCACAAATACACAGACTCACAGATACTTGAAGTGTCCACTTCTCCCCTCTGGTTGTCAAGACAATTGAGAGAGAATAATAGTGTCTGTAGGGGCTTCAGTTCTTTTGTGGTACCTGTTTTCCTGGAAGGAGAATCATCAGGCAGAAGAAAGAGCAGCGGAGTCAGAAGGCTTAAGTAACCCATACATTATGTAAACATCTCGGAGAGATAAGCTCGGGTGAGAATCAACATATTTTAACTGCTCAGTCACAGGACTACAAACAGCATGTATCAGCCCGAGAGATAACCCTCCCAGAGCAGCCCATTCTTCATCCAGCTGTTTGCACACTTGCAGTTATGTACCTAATCATTTAGGATTATTTGCTTAATACCTGTCTTCCCCTCCAGACTATCAACCCACTGAAGGGTTTCCCTTGTGTGTTGTAGGAGCTCAATAAATCTGTTAGTTGACTGCAAATTCCACAGCAGTAAACAATATAGAAAATGCCTCATTTCATCACTGTGCGGTTAATCTACCAGAAGAGTAGTTCAGCAGGTGCTTAGCACGTGTGTGAAGTCCCGCGTTTAACCTCAGCATCAAAATCAAGTTAAATTAAAAGAAGGAACAAGAGTCACGGAAAAGCTCTTGACACCAGGGCAGCAGCTCTGCACGTGCGCAGCCTGTGCTCTCGGCTTGCTCTGTGGCGGGGGATGAATCACTTCCCCTTTCCCAACCTCTAAATCCACTGCCACGAAAAAAACAGGACTGCAGCCGATGAGCCGTGCAGCGAGTCGCAGCTCCAGCCCTCCGTGTGTCCGAAGAGCGGACAGGGAGGTCTCTTTGGAAGCAGAACGCACCACGAGGAACTGATAACAACTGCCAAGAGAGGAAAAGTGGGAACAGGGCTTTATACAAAATCTGCTGGGGTTGCATATTGCAAGCGCTCATGCAGGAGGAAGGCCGTAGGATGCAATCACTTACCCCACCATGGAGCTTCCTGGGCAGCTCTGGCCAAGCCAGATACCTATCACTCTTGTTCAAGGCTCATTTCCTCCTGAGTTGTCACCCTGTTGAATTATTGTTTAGCTGAAGTCCAAAAGGGGAACTCTTGTGCAATAGAGTACTGGACCCTGGAGCTACACAACCATGACGGATACAGCATTTCCAGAAATGCTCAATATTGCAGGGTCACAGCGAGGAATCTTCATATTCTAAAAGCTCCTGGGAGTTTATGCACCTGGTGGCATGGAGCTCTTCTGAACACTGGGCAAAGGAACAAGTGAGGAAATTTCATTTTGTGTCTTGCTGAGCCATTTCTTTAAAAAAAAAACGATATATGAAATGAACTTGCTATTGTTTCAAAGGGTCACAATACCATTCATTTATCTTTTAAAAATAAATCTTACTGTGTATACTCAAGATACATAGCATGTTGTATAGACGCTAAAACCGTTTCTATAATGCAGCAAGTTAACCTGTCACTATCTTACATAGTTACTTGTTTGTGTTTTTTAATAACAAAAGCAGCTAAACTTTCTTGTTCACCAGGAATCTCAAATGCAGAACAATTTTACTATAATCTTCCTACTGTACATTAGGATTTATACAGTTTGCCTTCAGGCTTGTTCCTCCTATCTATCTGCTGCTTTGTGACCTCTGACCTGTATCTTCCCATTTCTGCTTCACATGCCTGCTCCTGCCCCTATAACCTGTTTTATTTTTTTAATCTCTGTAAATTTGACTTTGCTTTTTGTTTCGATCCCACAGATTAGTGATGTCACGCAATACTTTTCTTTCTGTGTCTGGATTTCTTCAGTTAGTGTGATGCTCTCCAATTTCATCGTGTCATGGCAAATGGCTGGATCTCCTTTTCTAAGGCTGGATTATATTATCTCGCTCACAGTGCGCTTACTCATTTGTCCATGCGTGGATGCGCAGGCTATTTCCATGTCTTGCCCCTGTGAAGAATGCAGCAGCGAGCAGGGAAGCACAGATGGCTGCACATGGCAGTGAGCTCACTTCCTCTGGTACATGGCCAGAAGGTGGGCTTCTGGGTCAGTGGTGGTTACATTTGAGATTCCTTTGGGATTCTTCACACTGTTCTCCATGATCACTATCACCAACAGTTTACAGTGGTTTCCTTTTCTCCACACCCTCACCAGCCTCTATTACATCTTCACTTTCCTAGAACAGCCATCCTCATAAATGGCAGATGAAATGAACTTTTAGCCCACATTTTTGTTATGGTTCAGATTGAGTATGCTCCCCAAAGGCCTTAGGCAGTCCCAGATGGAGAATTCGAAAGGTGAATGAATCATGGGGCTCAGAAATAGCTGACTTGCTGTTAGGAGAGAGGGTCTGGTTGGAAGAGCCAGCCACTGGGCATATCACCAGGAGGATCTCTCTCCCTTCTTGGGTCCTCACTTCACTCTGCTTCCTGGCTGCTGGGACAAGAGCAGCTTTTCCTCCACTCTGCTCCTCTGCCAGGCTGTCTTCTGCCTTGGAGCAAACTCACTAGAATCATGAACCAAAATAAACCTCTTCTCCTTTAAGTTGTGAGTACTGAGTATTGTATGTCAGAAATGAGAAAGTGACTAAGATAGATTTTGGTGCCAGAGAAGTGGGGTTGTTGCTGTGACCACCTGATCTAGGATGAGGAAGCCCTAGAATATTAAAAGCCCAAGTGGATGGAAGATCCAGGATAAAGCCCAGAAGACTAGAATACTGACAGAAACACACACAGTAAAGATCACATTTAAGAGGCTTCAGTTGGGAACAAGGACTCCACAAGCAATGAAACTCGAGATATGTGTGCCACAGTCCAGTAGAAAGTTTGCCTACATCTTGTTCATGTCCCCACACAGAGGAGACTGAAATTAAGATCAGTGTATACTGATAAATCTAGAGGAGGAAAGTTTAAGGAAGCCCAACATTCAGGCTGTAGTATGGTTTCTAGTTATTGATTCTGTGTATACTGACAAACAGAAGCACTAAACCTATGTAAAAAGTCTTTGGTTTTGCTGGAAAGAAAATGTCTAAAAAGTTGGAGGACACTTTGATTGCCAAAAATATTAAGATTTTTTTTTTTTTTTTGTGGTACCAGGGATTGAACTCAGGACCCTGCGCTTGCCAAGCAAGCACTTATTCTACTGAACTATCTCCCCAGCCATTTTTAAAAGTCAAGTACTTCACAAGAAGACACCAAAAATGATGTCTTAGGGCATTTCAGGAACTCACAAAACTCCACCCAAGGACATTTCCTGTAGAAGGCCACCTAGAGAACTGGTTTCTAGCATTTCACTCCCCATGCTCAGGCTCCCAGAGACTTCTATAACCGTGGTTCAAGGGAGCCTGGCAAGTCTGGGGCTGGTGGCACACCTTGGTGTCATCTGTGTAGCACTGGTTTTCTGAGTATGCAGAACATAAGAGTTGTAAAGCCAGGGAGCTTCCACTCTGATTTCAAAAGAAAAGAGGGACAAGGCCAGGCAAGGCACCCTTGAGAGAGCAGTACCTGAAGCTGTGAGAGTGAAGCCAAAATTTCAGTGGGGACTCTGGGAAGTGGGAAAAGCAAGGAACATGGAACATCTGCTGGGAAAATTCACAGGCAGTGAGCAAAGTCACCCAAGTGAGAAGACACGAGGTCTCAGCCAGCAGTGCTGCGAGGGCGCCTCCACCCAAGCCCCGCAGAGTTCACGTCTCATGGCCACCACATGCGTGGGGTGCCGAAGCTGGAGGTAGGGGGTTAAGTGTCTGCTCTGCTAGGTGTAAGTCTCACATTGGCCCAATTTCTTTGTATTCCCCTCTTCCTCCATTTTGGAGTGAGACGTTAGCCTGTGCCATCATAGTTGGCAGTGTTGAGCTTTTATTTTCATTAGCACAGGGCTTCATGGCTAAGACTGCCTTAAGTTTTAGAGGACACTTGGGATTGGACTTTTCAGCAATGACTCAAACTTTCAGTGACTCTTAGCGATGGACTAAATGAGTATAAAGAGATGTACGTGAGTACCTTGGGGGCTAGGGATAGAATGCTATAGTTTAGACTGAAAATGCACTCATAAGTGAGGCTTTTAGAAAGTGATTAAGTCATAAGGATAATATAGCGGACTTGCTGTTAGGTAGCAGGGTCTGAGTGGACGAGGCGAGTCACTGCAAGTGACCTGGAAGTGTTTCTCTCCCTTTGCAGCTCATTCCTTCTCTCTGCTTCCATGGCATGTGCATGGTTTCCCTTGGCTATGCCCCTCAGCTGTGCCACTTTCTGCCATGGGGCCAGGTGACCATGGTCTCTAACTATGAGCCAAGCTAAATGCTTTCTCCTTGCCATTGTGAGTGTTGGGTATTGTGTCTCAGAAGCACAAAAGTGTTGAGAAAGCACCGTAGGAGTGGCCCGTATTTGTCCACACAAAATGAGCAACTGTGCAGTGAATCGAAGAATAATATACCCAGAACTTCTGAATCCTAATTCAGATGTTGTGAAGACTATTGTTTATTTAAAAAAAAAAAACAACTCACACCATTCTCAGCTGGGGTGTTAAAAAAGAACTATAACGTGAGCCAGACATGGTAATGACAGGAGGACTGCAAGTTCAAAACCAGCCTG
This sequence comes from Ctenomys sociabilis, assembly GCA_004027165.1. Taxonomy (NCBI): domain Eukaryota; kingdom Metazoa; phylum Chordata; class Mammalia; order Rodentia; family Ctenomyidae; genus Ctenomys; species Ctenomys sociabilis. The sequence continues at coordinate 92,602 of PVKA01003181.1, forward strand.
TGAAAATTAGTAAGGCTCAAATAAACAAATTATTAAAGAAAGGCTAGGTAGGTGACACAGTGGTAAAGTGCATAATTAGCATTTGCAAGGCCTGATAATAAAACTTCTCAAGATAGGAGCTGAAAACCCCGCTTTTCTGCAGTTACTGCCTTTATGAGCCCCAGTTCATGCCCCTGTGAGTAATCCTCCCAACACCAAAAAGTCAGGGTTCTGTGGTGAACCTCAGAGATCCAGGTGGGAAGCAGGCAGGGAGAGAGACACACAGAGAAGCCAGTGGGGTTTTGGATTTCTCTAGCTAAGGATCTATTTTTGTCCCTTATATATCCGAAATATGTACAAAGTTTCACTGAAAAGGGGTTCTGCTACTCCCAGAGTTTGAAGGTAAAGGATTTCCCATAAACTAGCAAGCTCAAAATCACCCCTCCCCCAGTTCTCCACAGTGCAAAATCAAGTTTGGCTTGGGGTCCATGGACCATGCTGGAAAAAGAAGCCCGGTGTCTTCTGTGACTGCTCTGCTGCTTTCCAAAGGTGGTCCCAGGTCTCACTGGGAGTTGGGGAGGTGCAGTATTTGATCAAGTCCTCAGGTTAAAACTAAGCCAGCGGGTGCCCAAGAGAGACTCTCTTCCCCTCAACAAGGGAATGGCTTGCCCATGGTGGGACACTAGATGGTGACAAAGCCACCATTGCAGGTCAGGTTTCTGAGTCCCAGGCCGCTGCCCTCTCTACAACATCATGCTTTTGAAAACTGATGAAACTCTAAGTGAAATGACTGATTTCCTTCATTAGTGAATCTCTAAATAAAAAATATTTCTTATGGATCTCTGTGGTATGGATAGATATCTAGCTCTTCTAAGACTTTAAAAGTAAATGGCATGTATATATATGCACATGTGTACACACACAGGCACCTTGCCAAGGGGATAAGGAGTAATGAAAATCTTTAGCAAGTGGATACTTCAAAGCTTTAGAGAGTTTATCTGAAGAAGACTTTGAATAGAGTGCAATGTTTTATGACTTCTCCTAATCCCCAGGAAATGTGCTTGCTGCTAAATAAGCAAAAGCACTTTGAATGACTGCTAGGGAGTTACAGACACAGGTCTGTGACAGCCTCAGAGCTGGGTTTCCTGGGATCTTTGGTCTCTTGCATTGTGAGCCAGGAACTAGAATTTCTATCTCTGCCCAAGGCTTTCTTTCAAGGTAGGTAGCTGGCCAGTACATTTTAGCCTTACAGTACCCCTGGGATATGTGTCAGATGTAAGTTCAGGACCCTCTCTTCAGAGAAGACATGGGTGGTGGGCCAGAAATTGAGATAGGTTTGGTACACTTTATCAAGTTCACTCCAAGAAGCGCTCACATCTGGGGGTGGGGGGTTCAGGGGATTCAAATCATGGGAGACTAGAGGTTTAGAGAAGGAAAAGGCCTAAGATGGTGTGGTTCAAAATGCAGGGAAGGTGCGCTCAGCCTAAGGCAGCATAGACAAGGAGCTCAATGTCGCTTTGAGTAAGTCTCTCCCAGCTCTGCTCTGATGCTGTTCCTGTCTCTCCCACTGCTGTGGTCTCTGGATAATTTTATTTCAGGAAGCAGCTGAAACAGGGTTGGAATTTTAAGAATTTTTCCAGTAATTTGGAGCTTATTGTCCATGGGTGGAATGAGCAGAATGAAATATTTTTAGGAGAAGGTATGATTTCAAACTCTAAGCTACAAATTCACACACTGTGTCCAGCTGAGGTCTCTTTCAGAGACCTTAAAATTATCCTCTTTCCCGATGGCTCATGTGGAGCATTTTGATCATGCACTGTGCCCTGTGCCCTGTGCCCCAATCCCCTTTTGACAAATAACTCTTGTAGGATGTGGGAAATTGGATTGTCACTTGGCCACCATGTACATTTATGTCACATATCAATACAAGGGCAGCATAATTTTAAAAAACTCACCAAAAAACGCACAATAAGAAAAAGTACCAAGCACAGTAAAGTGAATCTGAATTGCTGTTGTCTCTACCTCATGCGTCAAAAGAAACAAAACAGGAATCAGAAGGCACCAAGGGGACCAGTCAGCTCAGCGGACCAAAGCCCCTGCTCAGACAGAGCACAGGGGCCAGGGTTCAATCCCTGGTCTGCTGTGCCGACCCTGTCCCTGGGGCACACTGAGATGCAATTGAGACTGGGTGTTGTGACACGCGCCTGTATCCCTGAGCTTGGGAGGCTGACAACAAAAGGATCCCTGAGTGAGAAGCTGTAGACCCCATACTAAATACCAAAAAAATGAGAAGAAAAGAAGGCATCAAGTTTAGGAAAATAATGGGCCTTCCCAAGGCTAAATCTGTAGAAAAGAGGAGATTGGCAGAATCAAACTTTAGGTAGAAGACAGGAATATTTAAAGAAATACTTTTCAGTACTGTTAATGCAATGTCTATTTGTGTGTATTCTATATATAGAAGTATACATATGTACACACTCTTTCATAGATATATATATATATATATATATATATATATATATATATATATATATCATAAAAATAACTATGTTTTTATCCAGAGTAAAAATGACTTGTGTCCTTTGCTATTTTCCACTGCTAAGAACCATTAAGTCTTTACATCCTAAATGGGGTGGGAGAAAAATAGCTGTGACTCATAATACAAGCTGAAAGCCTGAAGATTTCCAAGACAAGAAGAAGCTGTGGGAAGGTGCAGAGTGCAGGGATAAAAAGCAGACAAGGACTTTGGGAGTGAAAGGAGACCCAGGGGCTGCTAGAAGAAAGATAGCAAAGAGAGCATCAAGAAGAAAGGGAGGAAATCCCCGTGCACCACTTTTTATCAGCCAAGGATAATATACATAAGACACCCTTAAAGGCAGTTAGACTACACATCGACGCATAAAGCAAGAAGAATAACGACCTAGACTGAGAGACCACGTTCACCTTTCTACCCCTCGCTCAGCACTTCAAAGTGTGACGCTGAGCGTTTCCTTCAAGTCTGGGTATGCGTCTGCTCGGAGCAGCCGTCAGGGTTATGATGAAGCGCTCACACCTAAGATGTTCTAAGTGGTCCTCAGCAGAGCCCGGGAAAGGCATCTCTTATCAGGAGAGGAATCCAGATGGTCTGGCCGCTGCGCTGCCGCGCGGTGGCGGCATGGGGGGGGGTGCTCTGCAGTCGTGTACCAGCTCCGCAGCAGGAAGCTGCGAGCTGGGTTGGAAGGCAGAGACAATGTGTGTCAATTGTATCAGGCGGTATTAGTCGCCTTGTAACAAAACCTAAAATGTGACCCACCTCTATGCTGTCTATAGGAAACTCACTTAAAAGTGATGCAGGCAGGCTGAAATTAACAGGATGGAATAAAGTATATCAGACAAATGACGATCAAAGGAAGACAATGTCAATTTAGTATCAGAGGCCCAGAGATATAGCTCAGCTGCATAAACACTTGCCTGGCAAGTGCAAGGTCCCAGGTTTGATTCCCGATACTGAAAAAAACATAGTATCAGACAAAGCAGACCTTAGAATAAAGAAAATTATCAGAGATAAAAAGGGTCATTGTGCAATGATAAAAAGAACAGTGTACCAAGAAACATACATCTTACATCTGTATTCACTAGATAACAAAACCATGAAAGATGTGAAACAAAATTCAATGGAACAGAAAGGAAAAATAGGAAAATACATAATTGTGGATGGAGACGCCAATACTTTTCTCAATAATTAATAAAATAACTAGATAGAAAATAAGCAGAGTTTTTTTTTTTTTAGTAAAATGCCACCAACCAACAGGGTCTAACTGACAGAATCAGTATCAGAATACACAATCTTTTAAAGTCATTATATAATGACACTGAGTTAAGCCAATATTTGGGCATAGAGCAAAACTCAACAAATACAAAACAGCTTAAAACAGTAAAATCATATTCTTTGACCACAGTAGAATCAAGTTGGAAATCAGTAATAGAAATGTAATAGAAAAACCTTCAACACATGGCAATTAAATAATGCACTCTTAAATAACTCAAGATTAAAGAGGAAGTGTTCAAAAACACACAGATATATTAAACTGGAGGAAAATGAAAATGCGATATGATCAAATTTTTGGGACATAGTTAAAGCACTGATGAATGCTTTATAGTACCAGATACATACATTAGAAAAGGGGGAAAGATGTTATTTCAAAAATTATCAGTATCAAGTATGAAACAGAAGATATTGCCATAGACTTTATAGATGGCAAAAGGATAATAAAACAATAATACAACTACACATGCAAACTCACAAATTCGGTAACTTAGACAAAACAGACTACTTTCCAAAAAGCACAAACCAGTATGCTCACCCATTACAAAATGCACAAGTTAAATATAACTATTCTAAGAAATTAGATTCATAATTTGTAAGCTCCTAATAGGTATCACGAGATCCAGATGATTTCATTGGAAGATTTCACTAAACATTTAAAATGAAACGAATATCCATTCTATACAACATTTTTTTAAAAAAAAATAAATATAAAGGAAAGGCTCTACAATTTATTCTATAAAGTTACTATTTCTCTGGATATTTAAAACAAAACATAGGGCTGGCCAAATAGCTCAGCAGATTAAAGCACCTTACAGGTGCAGGGCCAGCTGGGGTTTGATCCCCAAGCCTGCTGTGCCAGTCCTATCCCCAGGGCCCACTGAGACAGTGACTGAAACTGGGGGTGGTGATGTGCGTCTGTAATCCCAGCTCTTGGGAGGCTGTAAACAGGAGGATCACTATGAGGCTGATCTAGTAGTGAGACCCTGAACACCCTGTAGACCCTTCCCTAAAATATAAATCATCAGTCCATCAATAAATCAACGAATCTTGGAAACAACCGAGGTACTCTTCACCTGAGGAATGGGTGAAAAAAGATGCATTTTTATACAATGCAGTATTACTCAGCTACAAAAAATGATAACTTGAAGCTTTTATATTTAAGTGGATGTCACTTGAAGATATACTCATAAGTGAAATAAATCACACCCACGTGTATAAATATCATAGTCTCCCTAGTATAAGAACTCAAAAGAAAAAATACAAATAGAAAGGTAAAACACAGTTAAAAGGAAAGTAAGAACTTGAAGATTAGACAGTGAAGACAGGGCAAGGAGAAAAGCTGAGAAACATGACAGGGGCAAAGACATACATTTTTATACACAAGATGGGTAAGACCATGATCCTGAGAAACACCAGCAGGTTTTTGAAACTAGCAGTTAATTGGCAGGATTTTCACCCTTACTAACTATATGTGCTGTAACTGCACTGAAGACAGCAATGTGTATTAGCAGGGTCAAGCTTGGTGCTGCGGGTTCGTGTCTCGTTGACCCACCAAAGCTTCATGTAGTCATGGGGTGGGGACTTCTAGAGTTTGTGATTAACTCAGGATCTGCTGAGATTATGTGTGATCCAAGGCTGTGATTATGGGTCTTAGTCCTGCTGGGATTATGGGTGTGAGTACTTCCCCCAGCCTGGGGCAGAGAGCCTGAATGTAACATAAGAGACAGAGACAGACTTTCTTCAGCCATTGCTCTTTGTTGTTGTTGCTGCTGTCTGCTGCCATGAGCCCCTCTGGTTGGAGCCAGCTGAGTATGGACTGAAACCTCCAGTAACTGTGAGCTAAATAAACCTTTCCTTCCTTCATTTCGGGTGTTGGGTATTTGTCCCAGCAAGGAGAGAAGAGTGACTAAGACAGAATTTGGCACTGGAGAAGTGGGGTCATTGCTGTGGCTAAACCTGACCATGTGGATTACAAGTTTTTGGGAATGCTTTATGGAAGAGATAGGAAAGGTTCAGAGATGTCGCCAACAAGAACAGCCTTGGCTGTTCTGTTTGGGAGATTCTGGTCAGAGCCCAGAAGACCAGAAGGCTGATAGGAAGCCGGCCTGTAAAGACCAGGCTGGGGAGGTTTCTGCTGGGAAGAAGGACCGCATTGGTTGTCGGACTCCAGATGGTTTGTGTTATGGTTTGGCCAAAAGACTATCTGAATTTTGCTCATGTCCAGAGACTTTGCCTAAGACTGAGTTTAAGCACAGTGGACTGATTAATCTTTCAAAAGATATTTCAAAGCGGCCAAATATTGGGGCGGTTGCATGACTGTTACTGGGGGCTTTTAGCCAGATTTATGTTGAGAATGAAGTGCAAGGAGCACAGTAGGATGGTCCAAAATGTTATGAATTTGACCAGAAAGGAAGCACCAAGAAAGCTGTGGACTGCAAAGATGGAGCTGAGAGGTTCTCCATTATGGAGAAGGAAGAGAATGGAAAGGATGGCCTGAGGGCATCACAGGAGGAGGCAGGTCTCCTTCCTTTGCAGGCTCAGAACTGCAAAGGTCAGGAACTTTGCCTTGAGGGGAAAGCTGCAGAGCCCCCAAGTTCCAGAATGGTGGCAGTGGCCGCACCACATTCCAGAATGGCGCAGACATGGAGAATTTGTTCCTGGGAATCAGGGTCAGAAGAGCTCAACCACCCAGCCACTCAACCCCTACAGTCAAGAGAAAGGAAAACCTGCCTACTGCTCCAGCTGGCAGCAAACCTCGATATCATCCATGTGGTAAAGGTTTTAGGCACATGCAGAATGCAGGAGCTCTGAACTTAAGAAGGCTTTCTCCTCGACTTCAGAAGGCCTGGGAGGACAGGCGGTGTGCCCCCAAGAGGTCTGTGTGCGAAGCTGTGGGAGAGAACCCTATTCAGTGGAAACCCCAGAAGTTTGGAAAAGCCAGGAACGTGGATCATCTAAGGGAAACTTCAAGGAAGGAGCAAAGCAGGCCTGAGAAAGAAACCATGGGAGCTAAAACCACCAAAAGCGCCATAGGGGCAGAGCCATGTAGGGCCTTTGGAGATCACAACTCAGTGCAGACTGCTTCCTATGTTCCAGTTGGAACTATGGGATTTAATGTTTGCCCTGCTGGATTTTGGACTTGTGTTGGTTCCAGTGTTTTGTATTCCCCTGTTGTTTGCAGCTTTTGGGCTGGTAATGTTTATCTTGTGCCTTTGAATGTTGGATATGTTTAACTTTTCTTTTGCACAGGAGCTCACAGATAAGAGTTTGCCTTGGATCTTGGAGGAGACTTGGGACTTGACTTTTCAGCCATGCTGAAAATGTTGGGACTTTAGCAACTCTTAAAGATGGACTAAAATGTCTTTTGCACAAAAATATGTGAATGAGACTTTGGAGGTCCAGGGGTGGAATGTTATTGTTTGTGTCTAGCTGTCCCACCAAAGCCTCATGTAGTCATGGGGTGGGGACTTCTAGAGTTTGTGATTAACTCAGGATCTGCTGAGATTATGTGTGATCCAAGGCTGGAATTATGGGTCTCAGTTCTGCTGGGATTATGGGTGTGAGTACTTCCCCCAGCCTGGGGCAGAGAGCCTGAATGTAACATAAGAGACAGAGACAGACTTTCTTCAGCCATTGCTCTTTGTTGTTGCTGCTGTCTGCTGCCATGAGCCCCTCTGGTTGGAGCCAGCTGAGTATGGACTGAAACCTCCAGTAACTGTGAGCTAAATAAACCTTTCCTTCCTTCATTTCGGGTGTTGGGTATTTGTCCCAGCAAAGAGAGAAGAATAAGTAAGACACTTGGAATGCCTATCGTTCTGGTCTTCTAAGTACACACTGTTTGTCATGACATAACAATTATTGCCATACTGTCTCTCAAGTAGATGTTTGTTTAAAAAAGAAGGGTAATAAATGAAAAGAAGAGACAAGAAAAAAAAGTAACAGGACTGTCCTGCTAGAGAGCTGTATATGGTTAGATTTCTAAATCTCTGTGTAAAAATATGTAATTGTTTATTCATGTTTTTTAAAATTCTTTTTCTTCATATTCTGTATAAAGTTTAACATATCAGTACTTGATGGAAAATACCTGTTCCATGTTATACCTAAGATGTTTGATATTCAGCCAGATAGTTAGGTTAAACCTAACTGCATATGTTGTAGGTTAATAATAAGCTTCTCTTCTGGAGGGTTAACAATCTAAGTTTGCAGACCAAAAGTTAGAGAAAAAGAAGGGTTGCAAGGACAGCCAACATTTTGGCCCTAGCCTTTTAATGTCAGTATAGACTCAGGACATAGGAGAACCTATACTGCAACATCATGTAACTCAGTCGTGTTCCAGTTTTTCTGATCAAGATTATGGGGCCAGAAAGGAATGTGATCGATGATGTAGAGTGTGCCTAAAGAGAGTCACATGGAGAGAAAACATTCTCTCAGGCATTCTCAGAAAGCAAATTGGTCAAGCAATGGCTGTGACTCATCTACATGGCTGACTCTACAAACTGCAGTACAGGGTTTCAGGATAAATCCTGAGTGGATCTGACTGACCTTGTCAGATACAAAAGTTACATTTCTTGTTATATAGGTCTTGCTTTATGTTGGTCTTAACCATCCAGCAGGAAGGTATAAAAAAGAGGTGTAAAAAGTAAAGCCATATTAATATGCTGAGTTGTAAAAGGTTTAAGTCAACAACTTCTGACATTGCCAGTCCTATGGACAACTCACTACTATTATGAACTACTGGACTATATTGGAATATTTTGCTGAATTCACGCATCTACAATATTTAAATGACAATGGAATATCCTTCTCTCACAAAACTAAACAAAAAAGAGGATACAAATGATCATTTGTATCTGTACATTCAAAAGAGGTAGGATATTGAACATATAAGTGAAATAAACCAGACACACATGTGTAAATATCATATAGTCTCCCTATATAAGAAGTGAAAAGAAGAAATACAAATGGAAATGTACAACAACTAAAAACAATTGAGTCAGATAAGGCAAAGTGAATGGCATATGCTGCAGGATACTAATCAGCTCTTCTTCTGGATGGTTAACAACCTAAGTTCACAGATCAAAACTGGAGAAACAGAAGAGCTACAAGGCCAGCCAACATTTTGGCCCTAGCCTTTCAAGGTCAGCAAAGACTCAGGACATAGGAGAACTTGTACTGCAACATCATGAAACTCAGTTGAGCTCCAAATTTTCTGAACAAGGAGATTCTGGAGCCACAGAAGAAAGAGATCAAAATTCTATAGTGTACCTGGGGAGAGTCACATGGAGAGAAAACTTTCTCTCAGGCTCTCACAGAGAGAAAACTGCTCAAGCGTTGGCCGTAACTCATCCACATGGATGACACAGACAAAGAATCTACAGAATAAAGTACAGCACTACAAGATAAACCATGAGCGGACTTCACTGACCTCATAAGAAACATAAAGTACATGTGCTGGTATGTAGGTCTTGCTCTATCTAGGTCTTAACCATCCAGCAGAAAAGTATAAAAATGAAGTATACACCGCGGGGCCATAATAATAAGTTGAGCTGTAAATGGCTATGGTTGACAACTTCTTCAGATAACTCACTATTGTTGTGGAATGCTGAATTGTGTTGGATTATGTCGTCAAGTTCAGGCACCTAAATTAGTTGAATGACAATGGAGTGCCCATCTCTGACAGGTGTAGACAAAAGAAGGGGTATAGAAAGGTCTTCCTTCATGATGTGTGTGTATAGACAGTACAGTTGGGATAGATAACGCTGTGCTTCTACATAATCCTATGAGAGGCAAGATTTGCACTAATGATGGTTGGACAGGATATTATGTCCGCTTCTAGTACTATGGGCAACCACTAGGAAAATAACAAGGTAGAAAGTATTAATTATTGAATCTTTGATGTAATTCAGGTATAAAAAATAAGATACACAAATAGCTACACTCTTAATTTACTGATAAGAGACATATGGTGTAATAATGTCTGCAAGTATAATATCATGTATGCACCTTCTGTGATACCAAAATATTATGATAACAGTTTGCACTGTATTAATTTATCAAATCCATCTTGTCAAGGTATCTTAAAACTGTCTCATTGATATTTGAACTTCAATAAAATAAAAATGTAAAAAAAAAAAAAAAAAGAAATTTTAAAGGACATGAAAAATCTAATAACCAATATCACAATCTTAACAAGGGACCTTAACACACTATCTCAAAAAGATAGGTCAGGCAGACAAAAAAAAAATGACTAAAGAGATAGCAAAACTGAACCAAACCTTTGACCAAATTCTAAATTTTACACATTACTAGTTGGTAACTTCCCAGATAAAGGAATAAAGAACAGACCTTGTGCTGCCTCCAGGAATCTGTTGCCTTGTCTCCAGCTTGCTGGACTTACAGGAGCCAGTCTTCTTAGGTTCTATTCTTTGCTCCTTGCTCCATTGGGACAGTAAACTTCCAACTCATATCACTACAGATCCCCTGTAGGCTACATTTTTTGAGTATGTGGGACACAGATGATCAAATTAGGAGTGATTTCTTTTGTAATTTAGAGTCTTTGGGAACTCTAAAAAGAAAGTTTTAAAGCACAGGTGTCTCCAAATGGAAGGATTAATACATATGGAACCTATAATGGGGAAAATATGAAACATATTTGACAACTGGTATGAGACACGGACTTACTAATTGTAACAGAGAGAAGGACTGGAGCCCTTGAATACCCCAAGCAGCCAGACTCGTGTTACTGGGCTGGCCATCAGCCTTGTTCTATTAATGATAAGTGTATGCTGCTTGTTCATAAAGAATTGTTTATCAAATACAAAAGAAATAAATAAAGTGAAAACATAAAAAGCTAACATATTTTTACTAACAAAAGTGGGAAGGAAGAGATGAAGCCAAGGGAAGAAGTGGGTATAGGTAACACAACTCCTAAAGTTTCATCTATCCTTTCGAGAAACAGAAAGCAAAGCAGGAGCCTCCACCGTTATCCACCAGGGGGCGCTAAACCTAGGCTCGTTAACTGCTCTTTCTACAGCATTTACCATTATCCAAAAGTGACAAGTGCACATTAGCCAGGTGCCTGTTCTTTTTTTTTTTTTTTCCATTTATTTTTATTTTATTAAAATACAAATGTCAATCAGACAGTTTCAAAACACCTTAACCATACAGAGTCGATGAATCAATACATTGCAAACTGTTTTCATAACGCTTTGGTATTGTACAAGGTGCATACATGATATTATATTTACAGGTTTAGGTGCCTGTTCTTAATGACACGTTATCTTCAATCTTTAGGAAAATTTAGAGCATTTTTAATTTGCTGGCATGATATTTCTCCTACTTTTTTTTCCTTTTCAAGAAGGTAAAAGGAAGAATAAAAGAGAATTTGCTCCTTTGAATAGAAATAACACGTTTGAGTTCGGCCTCACTGTAGCAGAGGATCCAAGTCACAGTGTCCGCCTAACGCACAGTGCAATTTAGTGACAAAAGTGAGTTCACTTTCCAGCTTTTCTCTCTTAATTACTTACAATCTCTAATCATCAGCAGGCTAACTTCTTCCTGCTCTTTAATTGGTATCTCTGAAGAATACTTAGAGGGACAATGTATGAAGAACAGAGCTTGGCATACAGTAAAAGCTAAAATAATTGCTGCTTTGTGGCCCAAAAGCAGCTATCAGAAATGAGTTCACATTCTCATCTGAATCTCCACACTCAAGGACCCAGTGGATGAAGATCACCTACAATGCCAGCAAAATATTTAAAGATGCTGGGATTTTTTGAAAGAAAAGAAAGCAAAACAGGTTTGTCAACTGCCAACTCCCCAAGCCTTGAAGCTTCAGTGCCTCAGGGTAGAAGCCTGAGGCCACATGCTAAAGTCAAATGCTTTTATTTTTAATATTCAGGTATTTTTCCTCAGGCTACATCATCAGCCTTGGGGCTACTAGAAAGTCAGAACAATTGAAAAATAGAGAAGTCTGTTCAGAAGATTTTTAAATTGAAGACTTTATAGTGAATTTTGAAAAACAATTACTTTAAAGCCTCTGGAAACCATCTGAGTGAAATTTGTTTCACTAGGAATAATAGTAACAGATATCATACTGTTTTTGTACACTTGGGTTGTGTCAGATACTGTGCTAAGTACTTGAACTCTTGTGTTATGTAAACTTTACAAATACTTCTTGAAGTACACGTGCTTTGTTTGAATTTTTCTTTTTTCTTGAATCATGATGAAGCTTCATTTTTGTTTTCCTGTAAGAATCTTGACATAGGCAATTTTTTAAAGTTGTTACTGAGTCAGGTGGTTCCTTTCTGTTGTACAATAATTAGCATTTCATCTCATGGTTCAAAGCGGCTGTTGATGTTCTAGTTGTCATATTTATATTTCATCCAACAAGGAAGAAGAATATTCTTGTTTTTTATTGTAGTTTTTAATTAGGTCATGTTTGCAGTTCAAAATTGCTATCTTCATTGTGGGAAGTTGGCACGTGTACACAACACATCCCTCTTCCTTTTTTTAAAAATCCCTCTCCCTTCATCTCCCTCCTCCCTTCTCCAGTCTCATGGTCCTCTTCCCATATGCAAGGTACAGATTCTGTCAGTCAAGAAAACAAACCCAGAGAGCACAAGTACTAAGAGGGGTCTCAAACCTTCCTACTCTGACCTCAGAGTCCCTTACAGCTTCTGTGTGTCTGGCCTTCCTACACCCCTGAGCCTCAATGGCTATGCATCAAGGGAGCCTCACTTTGCATCTTGGCTAACTCAGGGGCTCGTAGTAATTCTGTCCTGAGCGAAACTTACTTACTATGCTCAGGACTGGCGTTGGTGAGTTAATATAAAAAGTCTATGGGTGTGAAAATCAAGTAACTGATAAATATATTCAATCAGATTAATTTGGTGCCCTGGAGAATAGGTTTTATACACAATAAAGATCATTTAGAGTTGCACTGGATCTTAAAATTACTCCTTGATTTATTAAAGTAATAGCTATGAGTAATACAGTTTTCCTTAAATGTTTCAGTTGTTTAATATATTTTAATTCTACATATAAATCTAAGAAATTTCAACATTTACTTCTAAGGGAAGCTTTATAATTTATTTTACCACTTGCATATTAAAATCATCCTAAGTATTTAAATATTACTAATAAATTTCTAAGAAATTTGACAAAACCCAAGTACTTAAGTACTCTCATAGCCTAATAGAATAAAATATAAATATAGTACATATTGAGTTCTCTCTATATGCTAACGTTAATAAACTATTAATAAACTATTACTATCATAAGTAAAGCTTTTATATATTCATTCTAAATAAACAGCTAACTCAGTTGTGTATTTTCAGATTAGAATATGGAAGTAAACCCATTATATATTTTTGGAATGGGAATCTGTAAGATAGAGATTAAGCGAAACTGGTTTAGAAAATATTATACAAGAAAATGGTAGAAAATAATATATAGAAAATCATATATAAACCAAGCACGTATTATTTTCACTGATGATACAGTTAACTTTTGTCTTAATTCTTAATATCCACTTTTGGAATCTGTTTCTTTCAAACATCGATTTTTTTTGCAGAAGCAGGGATTGAACTCAGACCATTGTACTTGGCAGGGAAGCGCTTATTTTTCTGAGCCATCTCCCCCGGCCCTTCAGCTAATTTTATCTTTCTAGGAACTTAGAATTTCTTTCCCACAAAGACTTAGAGTTATCTTTCCAGCTAAATGTGGATAATATTTACTCAAGATCTTGCATCATTATTGTTATCGTTTGTGTCCTGGTGTCCCCCCCAAGCCTCATGTAGTCATGGGGTGGCTTCTGGAGTGTGTAATTATTGTGGGTGTGGACGCTGCACCCACACTGGGTGGAGCATTACATTTGCATTAGTGAGAAGAGAAAGGCTAGCTAGCTGCCTAAGCTGCTGCCACTCCCTAGCTCTCTCTGTGCTCTTTTCTGCTTTCTTGAACTATTGCTCTCTGCCGCGTACCACTCTGCCCTGAAGCCAGCCAAGTATGGACTAAGACTTCCACTAACTGTGAGCTAGATGAACTTTTCCTTTCTTTATTTTGCATGTCAGGTATTTGTTCCATTCACAAGAGAATAATGACCGAGACAACTATGAAATATAGAGCTCCAGACACCTAGGAGTCTTTGTTTATTTTGTTCAGTATGATGAGAAGAGGCAGGTGATGTTCTCTTGAATATCTGCCATGTCTGTCATGTCCTAACATCCATTTCTCCAAATAAGTCCTTTGGATTTAAGTTGCATATTATCTCATCCTCCAAGCTGACTTCCTTTATCATTTGATTGGACCAATTAGTTTATTACTGCTTGATAATATTCTTAGTTCTTTTCAGATTTTTTTATATATCAACATGGAAACTCTTAAAAATACATAAATGATATCAGATTTTGAATCTCTTGAAGTTTTTACTAAATGCAAAATAATGCTAAGGATGAACAGATTAGCTACTTTAATTTAAAGTATATTGCTATACATATATTTGCCAAAAGCACAGCCTGAATGAAGATCTACTAAAGAAGGTTTTGCCTCCTTTTCTTGCATAACTATAGCAATGTTTCATTCTTTGTGATATTTTGCTGGAATAAGGACTCAAACAAAACTTATGAAGCAATCTAACTTCAGAGTTACTTCAGATTGTTGCAATTTCTTCCCGAGTTTATTTTTTATCTTTTATTTTCATTTATTTATTTATTTATGTATTTATTTATTTATTTATTTATTTATTTATTTATTTTTGTCAGCTCAGTGCATCCTGAGGGCAGGGCTGGAGTAACATGTGGTGCTGGGGATGAACCACAGTCCCTTGTGTCTGCCTAAGCTTGCCTATGCAGGCACTTTAGACTGCTGAGCTATCTCACAGGTCCCCTCCCCCAATGTTTTGTACAAATTTTTCAAGTCTTCTTAATGCTACATGTCTTTATCAGGTCTTTCCAAGACATTGCAAACTAGTTTTCCTGTGAACATTTTCTGCTTATACTACTATGCAAGAAGTTTATATAGTGTATAATAGAACTGAATAATTACAAAAGTATGTGTAGTAGTATAATTAACCTCAGGGGGCTATTTACTTTCACTGATGGGAACAATGGTGCACCTGAGTGTCTAAAAATTGTGAGGACTGGGAGCACGATTTTAGGGGAAATGGGAGAACAGGAACTCAAGAGGTAGGAAATCTGAATAGCCTACAAGTAAAGGTATTGAATTGGTTTTAACACTGTTCCACAAAGAAAATTCCAGGCCCATATGGTCTCACTAATTCATTATTTGAAACATTTTAGAGAAATTGATACTAATACTTAAAAGCATTCTTCTGAAGTGAGGAGTATTTTTCAGTAGATCCTATGGGATCAGCACAGGATGGTCCCTCACTTATAGTAGTTGGACTTTAGATATTTTGAATTATCTTTTATGTAGCTGAGTAATAATCCACTGTTTAAAAATATCATATCTTTGTTTATCCCTTCCTCAGTTGATGGGCATTTGGGTTGTTTCCAAAATTTAGTTATGACAAATAGTGCTGCTATAAATACAGGTACCCATAAGTTGCCATGGTATGTTTTTGTCAGTTCTTCTGGAAAAATACCCAATAGGAGAATACCCGGGTTCACGGGGACTTGTAATCCCAGTTTTCGAGGAATCTCCACACTGATCTCCACATTGCTTGCACCAGTTTATATTCCCACCAACAGTGGAGAATGGTTCCTCAATCCCCACAACCCCTCCAGCATTTGTTATTGGTGACTTCTTTATAACCATTCTTTCTGAAGTGAGATGCAATCTGTGTTGTTTTAACTTGCATCTCTTGAATGACCAATGATGTTGAACACTTTTTCATATACTTATATGCTTTTTATATTTCTTCCTCTGAGAAGTATGCATTCATCTTAGATGCCCATTTTTAGATTGGGTCTTTAAATTTGGGGGGCCCGATTTTTTAAGTTCCTTTTTATGTTCTAAATAGAAGACATTCAGCAAAAATTTTTCTCTAATTCATGGATATTCTTTTTAGTTTCTTGGTGATTTTTTTATTGAGTGGATGCAACTACAGACCATGCCCATAAGTGAAATAAATGAAACCCATATTTATAAACATTGCAATATCTCCCTAGTAAGAACCTGAAGGAAACTCAAAAGGTACAATAGAGACTGTGAAAGAAAAAGAAACTGTTCAAAGGGGAGGAACAACCTTTTGAGGGAAAGGAGAAAAGATAAGAGGAAGTATAGCTTGGATAATTGTACTATTGATTTCTACTGGTCTATTGAAAGGAATAGTTAATGCGTAATTTTTTTTAATTGAACAATTTTTTTTCAGCAATGTTTACACCTGGTAACCTGAAAAACTAATTTGAAGACAATAATATGCAATGTAACAACCACTGCTGAATTCCTATCATTTTGTGTAGTGAAATTCTCTATCACTTCTAATTTTATTTTACTAATTTTTTATTCTCTTTGAAAAAGAAAAAAAAATGATGGGTTTGAGATGAGCGATCTTTTTAAAATAAATTGTCTTTATTTTTCAAAATATATCTTGACTTATGATGTGGCAGGTGTGAGACACGTTCTGCAGAAACTGCATCTTGAAATTTGAGGTATTCCAGCTTGTTAATATGGAGCACAACATCCTCTGTGGGTGCTGGGCTTTGTGAGCCATGCGCGCCATCACTGGAGTGAGCTGCCTCTGCTCTACAGTGTGTGGTGCTTCTAATAGACACAGTTTGCAGGGAGGGGAGTGTATGAAATCCTTTTTCCACTTAGAGTATTTTTATCTTACAGTTGGGTTTTTACGGTTGCAGACTCATAATCAACAGGCATCTCTGTAACTGTCTTATGAAAACATAAAGGCATTATAAGAAATTTAAAAAAGGAAAAAGAGAAATGAAAAATACATATGAGTATCCTTTGTCAACACAAGTGTTTCTAATAAATTACTGAGAAACTTAACTGAGCAACATATAAAGAGTTTAATTTACCTGACCAAATGGCATTTAGTTACAGAAATGCAGTGTTAGTTTAACATCTGAAAAGCAATTAATTATTATTATTATTATCATTTTTTGTGCCAGGGATCAAACACAGGACCCTCTATTTGGCAGGCAGGTACTTATACTGCTTAGCTACCTCTCTGGCTAAAAAGGCAGTTAATTGAATGAACCATATTTTTTAAAATTAAGAAAACTAAAGGCACCAGGATCTCAACGCACACAGGACAAGCACTTGACCAAATCCAGCTGAGCTGAACCAGCATGATGCTAGCCGTGGGAGCGATGACTGTAAGCCTCAGTATAAGAAGCAGAGCATCACTTTGTGGCTCCAGCGCGGAAGGAGCTGCACAGCTCAGTCTCTTGGAGAAGCTTGCTGTCTTGGCTTTCCTGAAGGGAACTTGGCTTTCTGTGTCATCAGAGGTGCTCAGGACCTCACTGTTACTGAGAATTTCTGCGGTACTTTTCCAGGGAACCCTGGTCTTTACTTTGAGTGTTGTTTCTTGGTTCTAGTTCAGATCCCTCAGCCTCCTAGCTCAGATACTTCATTCCACTGGCACAGAATGCTAGCTTCCACCACTGATCTTTGATTCTTCCCAGTGCAGATTTGTAAAACAGCCATGCATGAGACATTGTCATGAGCTCTAGGCCTCCATTTGGACTTGTGGGAGGCATTGTTGTGGATTCTAGGTCTTCAGCTGGACTCATGCAGGACATCATTGTGGGATTCAAGCTCTCATCTGGATTCTTTGGTTGTTAGTGTGTGAACAGATTTCATGCACTCTTTGTATATGATTCTTGGACTGATTCATTATAAAATGATCTTATCATTAAGTGTCCTGTACTGTATTGTTCCCCTTGCAAAACTCAAAACCATGACAAGAGTCATTCGTTATAAAATGCATGACTTACTTTCTGTAACACCTCACCTCTTACTATTATCACATTAGATGATAGGTTCCAAAATATTAATTTCCAGGGGACACTAACATTCATAGAAACACCCTTTTCAAGGAAGATCTATATTGGCAAAATAGAAAAAGTAATGCTTTTAGAATTATGAAGTTGGTCTTGAAAAATATTTGATACTGGATCAATAGCTTCTTCACTCCAATCATCCACATAAACTTTTACTGAGGGTTAAATAAGATTAAATTTGTAAAAGTGTTTAAAATTAGAGAAGAATAATAGGTATTGAGGGCATGGCAAATAAATCTCAATTATCAGAGCACTACTTAAATCAGATGGATAATGATGTTAGCTTTAGTGTCTCAATTTAGAAATTTGTATGGCAAGAAATTAAACAATGTCTCAATTACTTTGTTTGAATAAAAATATTGTTGCCTTTTAAAGCCTTTGCTTATCTGTTACTTTCTGCCTCCTTGAGATTTTTGGTTGTAGTAGATGCTGACTTATTTTTTGTGGTGATTCCACAACCTCCTATTATAGTTGTCCTCCAGCCATAATTGTATTGTAGCCAATTTGGTGAATGTTCTGGACATTTTCAGTGAGGCTCAAGATGCAAAGGTAAGGTACAGTGTCACGACAGGGGAGATGGGCATCTTATTTATCTCAACACTGCCTTTTAATTTGCCATTCTTTGCCACATACTTCCCTGGAAATGCCTGAGCCCAGATGAACATTACCTGGCTATTTAGGAACTAGGAGAAAGCTGGCCTAAGTTTTACAATCTGTCACCACGAGTGGTATGAACACTAAGTGTGGGTCCAAGTTGCTGATCCTTCCTGACTAAAGCAGAGAGTGTTGAACTGATCAATTTTTAGATTTCAGAAAAGCAAGTGGCAACCTACAATGAGAAAAGTACATAAATGCTCATTTTGAGAATAGATATTGTGCGTTAGAAACGTGCACATGGGAGTGAACATCCCTCAGTTCCATTCACCAAGCAAAGGAGAAATAGCATCTAATTCAAATTGATACAATTTCGGAAATAACTATGGTTACAGAAATGGCTGCACTTCATACTCATGAAGAGAGCATTGTGACAGCAGTTGCTCTTTTCACAATAGTGGGGCTCTTCGTGGCAACTAAAGATGAGAGTCAGCCTGTGTTTGGGAGCACCAAGCTTCAGCTCGAGCCTGTCCATTTAAGCTAACCGACATGAAGGGTGCAGAGATGCAATAAATACATAAACATGTACTTGAACAAGGGAACAATGTGATAAAAACATAAGTGGGCCAACTGGTTTTTGCGAGGACATTTTTGTAGGTATAAATTGGTCCTAAATAATAGGACAATAACACTAGATTCAAATGTAAAGATAAAAACATAAATTTAAAGCCCTATTAAATGCATTGGTGTTTGCCGTTCCCACAGAACTTGACTAGGAATGCCACGGAGTCTTATTGGAATATCCACAGCTCACAATACATTCTATGAAAGAATATTGCTGGTTAGATTTAGTCCACATTTTGACAATGTAGAAGACTGATTATCTGTCCTGCTTTCAGAAGAGAGAGAAACACTTTGCTCTGAGCAGTCTTCTAAACATTAATGAATACTTAATTTGATATAACCAGAAGTGGTCTTCCTACTATTCATTGCAAACAGAACTTTTGGGTGTTAGAAGCTTCCCCACTATTCACCATAACTTGCTGAAGAATCCATAAAACTTCTGTTTATTTACCGTCACAACGCTTTGCTTATAAAATCAGAATAGTTAAAAATCGTGTATAATATTGCTTGTGACGAAAATGTAAGCAGTTCAATTAACGTATGTTGTATTTAAATAATCTTTTCAATAGGATACAAATATACAGTGCTGTTTGTACTTTTGTTTTTATTCAATACATTTTCAGCAGATAATTGTTGATTGCCAACTAATTGCCAGGTGTCTTTCTTATTTAAGTTTGAGAATCTCTTTTTAAAAGGGGATAAAAGAAGGTAGCAGCTACACTCTTAATTTACTGATAAGAGACATCTGCTAAAATAATATCTGTAAATACAATATCATGTATGCACCTTGTACGATACCAGGACATTATGAAAACAGTTTGCAATGTATTAATTTATCAAATCTGTCTTGCTGAGGTGTCTTGAAACTGTCTGATTGATATTTGTACTTCAACAAAATAGAAAAAAAAGAAAAAAAAAAAAAAGAAGGGGCCTGCCAGTTAGCTCAGTTATTTAAGTGCCTGCTTATGCAAATGCAGTCAAGCACAGGATACTGTGGTTTGATCCCCAGCTCTTGCCCTACCAGACCCACCCTTAAGGCAACCTGAGCCAGCCAAAAAAAAATCCTTTTAAAAGGGGATAAACAACTAAAATCATTTGAGTCAGATAAGGCAAAGTGAATGGCATATGCTGCAGGATACTAATCAGCTTTTCTTCTGGATGGTTAACAACCTAAGTTCACAAATCAGACTTAGAGAAATAGAAGAGCCACAAGGCCAGCCAACATTTTGGCCCTAGCCTTTAAGGTCAGTGAAGACTCAGGACATAGGAGAACCTGTACTGCAACATCATGAAACTCAGCTGAGCTCCAAATTTTCTGAACAAGGAGATTATGGAGCCACA
Source organism: Ctenomys sociabilis (assembly GCA_004027165.1). Lineage (NCBI taxonomy): Eukaryota > Metazoa > Chordata > Mammalia > Rodentia > Ctenomyidae > Ctenomys > Ctenomys sociabilis. The sequence continues at coordinate 112,930 of PVKA01003181.1, forward strand.
GAGGAATGAGATTGAAGTTCTATAGTGTGCCTGGGGAGAGTCACATGGAGAGAAAACTTTCTCTCAGGCTCTCACAGAGAGCAAACTGGTCAAGCATTGGCCGTGACTCATCCACATGGATGACACAGACAAAGGATCTACAGAATAAGGTACAGGACTGCAAGATAAACCCTGAGGGGACTTCACTGACCACATAAGAAACATAAAGTACATGTGTTGGTATATAAGTCTTGCTCTATCTAGGTCTTAATCATCCAGCAGAAAAGTATAAAAATGAAGTGCAAATAGCGGGGCCATAATATTAAGCTGAGCTATAAATGGCTATGGTCAACAACTTCTTTGAATAACTCACTATTGTTGTGGAATGCTGGACTGTGTTGGATTGTGCTGTCAAGTTCAAGCACCTAAGTTAGTTGAAATGACAATGGAGTACCCACCTTTGTCAGGTGTAGACAAAGGAAGGGGTATAGAAAGAAAAAAATCATGATGTGTGTGTATAGACAGTACAGTTGGGATAGATAACACTGTGCTTCTACATAATCCTATGAGAGGCAAGATTTGCACTAATGGCAGTTGGACAGGATATTATGTCGGCTTCTAGTACTATGGTTATCCACTAGGAAAATAATTG
>PVKA01003182.1:0-30484 GCA_004027165.1 Ctenomys sociabilis
GTCAAAAGAAATTGTCAACAGAGTGAAAAGACAACCCACAAACTTTGAAAAAATCCTAACTAATAAGCAATCAGACAGAGGACTACTGTCTAGAATTTATAAAGAACTAAGATATAACAGGGCCCTCAAATTTAAAGACCCAATTCAGAAATGGGCATCTGAGATGAATACACACTTCTCAGAGGACGAAATTAAAGAATCAAATAAATATATGAAAAAATGCTCCACATCGCTAGCCATTCGTGAAATGCAAATAAAAACAACACTGAGATATCATCTCACTCCAGAAAGAATGGCTATCATAAGGAAATCAACCAACAACAGATGTTGGAGAGGTTGTGGGGAAAAGGGAACGCTTCTCCACTGCTGGTGGGAATGTAGACTGGTACAACCATTGTGGAGGTCAGTGTGGAGACTACTCAAAAGAGTAGGACTAGAAATCCCATTCAAGCTGGCTATCCCCCTACTTGGAATTTTCCCAAAGGATTTGGATACATTGTATCATAGAGATATATGTGTACCTACGTTTATAGCAGCACAATGTGTGATAGCAAAATCTTGGAAACAACCAAGATGTCCATCACATGAGGAATGGTTGAAAAAGATGTGGTATTTCTATATAATGAAGTATTACTCAGCTATTAAGAATGATAAGTTTGAAACATTTATACTGAAGTAGATGCCACTTGAACATATACTCATAAGTGAAATAAACCAGACACACACGTGTAAATATCGTATAGTCTCCCTAGTATAACAAGCGAAAAGCAGAAATACAAAAGGAAACGTACAACAAGTAAAATCAATTGAGTCATATAAGGCAAAGTGAATGGCATATGCTGCAGGATACTAATCAGCTTTTCTTCTGGATGGTTAACAACCTGAGGCAAATAATTTGAAAAAGGATAAAGCTGAATTCATGAGTCTTTTGACGGAAGACCTGTGGGGAGCCGCTGAGCCACTCAGCTCCTCTTGCCTTTGAGAAGCTCATCCCTGAGTTAATTAATATGCACAGGGAACCTGGCTATTCCCTGGCTGCTTTTAAACTTAATACTGTCACTAAGATGATTTCAAACTGTCAACTGGATTGGGAGGAACCCGTTTCCTGGGGGAAATCTCAATAAAATCATTGTTTTCTTATTATTGGGTGGAAATCTTGTTAAATGCTCCAAAACCCCTTCATGTTATGGGTTTGTGTTCCATAGCCCCCGGCAGCCGTGGCTAGGTTTCATCCTAAAATAACATTTTACTCTATAAAAAATGTCTTGTTGCTCCAGGCTCTGGAACTTGGTGACCTTCAAGAGTTTTTAACTGCAGGAAAAGCCGGGGTGAACAGGAGGTTTGCAGTCTGTGCCAAATACACACACAGGGACACGCAACTTGATCCATCCCCTTCACTTCCTTTTTTTTTTTCCTTCATTACAAATAATCTCCCAAGTAGATAAGACATTGGCTCCTGCTCTGACAATCAGGTCAGTGTCCCCATTCAACAATTGAGAATTAGCAGTAGTCATAAATCTTTCCTCCCTCTTACTAGCCTTTATTCTTTTAGAGCAGTATTGGTAAATTCACAGTGAATCAGAGCAAGTGCAGGGTCCTGTGTGTTCTCTGCCCCTCCCACACTCATATGCCCCTAGCTCTCAGCCTCCCAGACAGTTGTGCTTATTATCCTAATGCATCTACACTGACAAACACTTGCCACCCCAAATCCACAGTTTAGAGTTCACTCCTGATGTACAGACTTGGACAATTGAATAAGGACATAGCCACCATTGTATACTGTGCAGAATAGTTTCACTGCCCTAGACTATTATACTGATACGGTGGTGGATGCGTGTGCTCGTCAGCTTACTTTGTCTGGTCATCTGTCCCCACTACCCTCCCCACTAAGACCCTGGCCAGGACTTATCTGATAACCATCTCCATCATTCTGCCTATTCCACACAGTTATTCAGTTAGAATCATATTTTATGCAGCTGTTATGGTTTGTGTCTGGGTGTCCCCTCAAAGCCTCATGCAATTATGGGGTGGGACTTCGAGAGTTTGAGATTAATTCATGATCAAGGCTGGGATTATGGGTTTTAGTACTGCTGGGATTATGGGTGTGAGTACTACACCAAGCCTGGGGCATATAGTCTGAATGCAACTTAAGAGAGACAGAGAAAAGCACTTGCTCTCTGTTGTGTTGTTACTGCTGCTCCTCCCTACCACCGGCTGTCTGCTCTTTGCCACCACCATGAAAGGTTGCCCTCTGCTATGTGCCACTCTGCCTTGGAGCCAGCCGAGTATGGACTGAAACCTCCAATAACTGAGAAAAATAAACCTTTCCTTCCTTCATTTTGACTGTTGGGTATTTGTCCCAGCAACAAGAGTAACTGAGACAGCAGCCTTTTAAAATTGTCTTCTTTAGGGCTGGCAAGATAGCTCAGCGGTCTAGAGCGCCTCCCAGGGACCGCGGTTTGAGCCCCAGCACCACATGCCATGCCAGCCCCTCCCCGCAGGGCCGGCTGAGCTCACGCCCCACCCCCGCGAAAAAAGAATCCGTGATGTGTAGCGAGACACTGTAATAAATAAAGGAATGTTTATTAAAAGACACAAACGCACAGAGCATTTAAAAAAAAAATTGTCTTCTTTGACTTAGTATTACGCATCTAAGTTTTTTGCATGTCTTTTCATGACTTTTTTGTTTGTTTGTTTGCTTCAGTACTGAGCACTGAACCCACGGCCTGCACACTTTCTACATCCTCACCTCTTTTTATTTCTTTGTCTTCAGAGATGGTCTTGTTAAGTTGCTCAGCCTGGGTACAAACTTGTGATCCTCCTGCCTCAGCCTCTCAGAGTATACAGATTACAGGGGTGTACCACCACACCAGCTGCTCGTGTAGTTTTAGAGTTTTATTATTCAGTGCAAAGTAATGTTCTTTGTTTATATGTAGCGAAATTTGTTTATCCATTCATCTAACGAAGGACATCTTGGTTGCTTCAAAATTTTGGTATTTTTATAAATTAGCAAAATTTATAAATAAAGCTACTACAAACAGCTGTTTCAGATAACACAGAAATGTCTAATTATAATTAGGTCAAGTTTGTCAAGGACTTTGTCCATGAGGGCTGGGGAGATAGCTCAATAGAATGAGTGCAGATCGGGTAGCTGGCTCAGTGGAATAAGCGCTTCCCTAGCAAGCCCAAGGGCCTGAGTTCAATCCCTGATTCTGGAAAAAAAAAAAAGAATGAGTGCTTCCTTGGCAAGTGCAAGGGCCTGAATTCAATCTCCAGTTCTGCCAAAAAAAAAAGGACTTTGTCCATGGATTACATGTTTAGTATCTAAAATGTCATCATCACACTAAGATTTTCTCTTGCACTATACAGATGTTTTAGTCCATGTGCGAGTGTGTGTGTGCACACGTGTGCCAATGGTTTAGCTTCATTTAGCATGCACAGGATCATTTTTTAGTCCATGTGTGCTTGTGTGGGCGCTAGGCCCTGGTAAGAGGAGCTATCCTTGCCTTGTTTCTAATCTTATCTGGAAAACTATTTTTTTCATTATTTATGATATTAACTGTTTGAGTTCTTGTATGGATATAGTTTCAACTCATTTGAATAAATACCAAGAAGCATGACGGCTGGGCCTACATTTGGTTTTATAAGACACTGTCAAAGCCCCTGTCCTTTCTTCAGCAATGAATGAGAGTCTCTCAAAAAAAAAATGAGCCAGGCGTGGTGGCGCAGGCCTGTAATCCCAGCACTCGGGAGACTGAGACAGGAGGATTGTTGTGTTTAAGACCAGCCTGAGCTACAAGGTGAGCTTAAGGCCAGCCTGAACTCCATAGTGAGACCCTGTCTCAAAAAGATAAAAAAAAAAAAAAGGAATTGGAAAAAGGGGCTGGTGAGATGTCTCTGTGGAATAAGTTCTTCCCTGGCAAGCACAAGGGTCTGAGTTGAACTGCTTATTCCACAAAAGAGAGAGAGAGAGAGAGAGAGAGAGAGAGAGAGAGAGAGAGAGAGAGAGTCTCCTGCTCCCCATCCTTTTCAATGCATTGTGTTGTCAGCATTCTGGATTTTGCTCATTTTAACGGGCACACGGTGGCATCTCATTGCTAGAGCAACTGGCATTCCCTGGAGACACAGCACGGGAAGCATCTCTCACGTGCTCATCGGCCGCTCTATATCTACTTTTGAGGCACCTGTTCAAGTCTTTGGACCATTTTTGAATTAGGCTGGTTTTTTAGGGGGGAGGTGTGGTTTTCTATTGCTAAGTTTTAAGTGTTCTTCGTATATTTTGTTGCTGTTTTATGTGCTTTGTTTCTGGCTATTTTTATCTTGTGATGGACCCAGGATCCTGTGCATGTTAAATGAAGCTACACCATTGGCACTAGCTGCACCCTGAGAGCCTCCTTTTCTAATATTCCGAATAATAGTCCTTCATCAAATTTGACTTTTGCAAACTTTATCTCCCAGTCTGTGGCCTGTGGCTTGTCTTCTCATTCTCTTGACTGTTTGATATCAAGCAGAAATGGCCAATTATAACAATTATAATTATAATGACAATCTTATCAATGATTTCTTTTTTATTTCTATTTTTTATTTTTTAATGATTTCTTTCATAGGTGGTGACTTTGATGTTTACAATGTCATCATCACAGGCAAAGTCACAAAGATTTTCTCTTATGGTACATTCTACTGGTTTTTTAGTGTGTGTGCACGCATGTGTGTACATGTGCGTGTGAGTGCACGTGTGTGTGTGTGTATGCGCGCAAGCACGTGCGCATGTGCATGTGTGTGTGTTTTCATTGCTGGGCCCTGCTAAGAGGGAACACCCTTGTCTTATTTTTAGTCTCAGCTGGAAAATCTTTTCTCATTATTTCTTGTGACATTAACTATAGGGTTCTTGTAGATATTCTTTATCCAGTGGGGCATGTCTTTTCTCTATTCCTAGTTTGCTGAGAGTTTTTGTCCTAAAACATGTGGGGCTTTGTCAAATGTGTTTTGTGCATCTATCAATATGTTTCTGTGACTGTTTTTCTTTGGCCTATTGATGTGGTGAGTTACATTGATTGATAATGACTGTTGGAACAGCCTTGCATATTTGAAATAAATCCTGCTTGATCTTGGTGCTTAGTTTTTTTTTTTTTAAGATTGTTGGGTTTGATTTGCTAATCTTGGGGATTTTTGCCTCTATGCTCAAGAAAGATACTGGCCTATCATTACCTTTTATTATAATCTTATCATCTAATTTTGGTAATGGAGTAATAGTGGGCCCCAAAAAATGAGTTATAAAATATTTCCTGTGGTTGTATCTTCTAAAAGAGACTAAAGAGAACTGGTATAATTTCTTCCTTAAATGATTAGCAAATTTTATTACCTCATCTAGGCTATAAATCTATTTTTACATGAACTTGACTAATTTTTTTTTTTTTTTTGTATTTTAGGGGTCTACAGGGTGTTCAGGGTCTCACTACTAGACCAGACTCATAGTGATCCACCTGTTTACAGCCTCCCAAGAGCAGGGATTACAGGTGTGCACCACCACACCCAGTTTCATTTGCTGTCTCAGTGCACACTGAGGGCCAACACGGCAGGCCTGGGGATTGAACCCCCAGCCCCTGTGCCTTCTTGCAGGAGCTTTAATCCACTGAGCTATTTGGCTGGCCTCCTTCAAATTACTAATGATCCTATTATTAGAGTGGCTATGGAAAGAAATGGCTACCTAATTTTGGGGGTGCATGGAAACATCAAACTAGGGCTCTTTGCTTAACAATTATTAATAAGTTCATGATGGTGATAACAGAGCCTTTGTAAGGATTTCAGGGCTTTGAAGCACGGAGTCCTGTGTAATTGTACAAATCACATGCTCAGGAAGTCAACTCTGACTGCAGGGCCTGGGGAAGTAGCCTGAAAAGTACAGGAAGCCTTTTGGTCGTAGGAAGGAACTAGAACTTACTGTCCACTTGCTGTGCTTGTACTTTCCTAACAGGTATTCAATAAGTCCTCATTAAATAAATATCCCTAAATTCTCACAATCACACTACGAGTTGCTATTTTCCCCTTTTACTGATCTAACATCCAAGGCTTGGAGAAGTAAGGAAATGTGCCCAAAGTAAGAGGCTAGGTACTGGCAGAGAAAGAATCCAAACCAGAATTTTCTGAGTTTTAAACCCATATCCAGGCCAAGACTGGAAGACTGTGGCTCGAAAATCCCAGGGCTACTTCTTCCTATGAGAATTGGCCAAGAGCTCATTCTACATCCATATCTTTGGGTTTAAAATGGAGGTGGTGGGCTGAGGAGATAGCTCAGCAGTCTAAGCTCCTGACTGGCAAGTACCAAGGCCTGAGTTCAAGCCCTGGTACCACAGGCTGCGGTGGCCTGGAACCCTAGGCAAGGCATGGTGATGCACACCTGTAATTCCAGAACTGGGGAAGCTGAGCCTAGAGGATCACCATGGGTCCGAGCTGCATAGCAGGACACTGTACCAAATAAATACAAATATATATATATATATATATATATATATATATATATATATATATATATATATTTAATTGGAGGTGGCCTACGTGTATAGAGATAGACCAAAGTAGGGAAGTCGTAGTGCTAGGGCACAGAGGTGTGCAGGTGGAAAATAATAATGTATTTGGAAGCCACAGACTGCAGTGTTGCATGTACATCCTCGCTCTCAATTCCTTCTTGGGGGAGGGCATCATGTACGTTCTACCAAAGCCCCGCCCCCAGCCTTGTGCTCTCTATTCAGTCATCCTCAAGACAGTCTGCTCTCACCAGAAATGTTCTTGGATGTAGCCCTTCAGAAAGCCATGCTCTGGCCCTACAGCTCCAAAGGGACTGGCCCACTCGTTTCTGTCTGAAGTTGGTTTTGTCTTCTTTCATCTAGAGGTTGAAATTAGATTTTTCTGCCCAGTATTTCCATGGTACTGTGAGACTTTCCTCAGCATTGGTCATACTTTTTTTTTTTTTTTTTCTTTTGACAGAACCGGGCATTGAACTCAGGCTCTTACGCTTGCCAGGGAAGCACTTATTCCACTGAGTCATCTCTCTGGCCCCAGCATTGGTCATAGAGGTCATTCATTTTCCTGTTAGTCCATGGCCTCCAGCTGGACTGAAGCCAGCATGAAATCAGGGATTCTGTACATTTTGTTCGATGTTGTGTTCCCAGTGTGTTCCACAGGGCATGCTGCACATTGCTGCTAAATCCTCATTAGAGGCTGGGTGAACGGGGATGGGGTAGTGAGGTGACCCTCTGCAAAGGCTTCTCCAGCAACACCATCACTGTGTTAGTTTGTGATCACAGGCTCAAAACTATCTCTCCCAGCCTTTGGATAGTCTCACACAACTGAACTCCTCAAGGCTGTTGAAAATGTGTGGATGAAGAAATGCCCAAAGAGACTGGAAAGGGAGATCTTTTTGGTGGATAAGACTTGGAGCTTGGTTTAATTCAACACGAAGTACCCTATGTCTGTACAGGATGGAAGTCCTATAAGGCCGAGTCATTTCCTGGAGTAAGGGCCTTGTTCCCCAAGCACAGGTACTTAAGGCACTTTCAAAACTTCCTTTTCTGAAATAGTTTTGAATGTTTCACGGACTTCCTTTCTTTTGGCCCCATTTTTCTTCTTTCTTTTGCTCTTTTCAGTTTTAAATAATTTTATTTATTTATTTTTTTTGTGGAACCAGGGATTGAACTCAGGCCCTTGAGCTTGCCAGGAAAGCACTTACTCCATTGAGCCATCTCCCCAGCCCCTTAAATAATTTTAGACTTAAAAGTTGATAACAACAGTAGTGAGGATCCACATGTATCTGTTAGTTTCTTCAAATGTCAAATATTCACAAACCATTGGTGAATTAATAAGGCCAGAAAACGAGCATCTTGACAACAATATTAACAAAACTATATCTCTCTTCCACCTTTTTTTGTTGTAGTATCTTACATTATGTTTGGCTGTCAAATCTCCTAGTCTCCAGCCTATGGTGGTTCTTCAGTGTTTTTCTCTATACAACCTTGGTGCTTTTAAAGAATTCAAAGTGAGGAGAAGTTACATTGTAGGACACTTGTCAATCTGAGTTTCTGTACTGTCTTCTTATTGATTGTGCTAACACCATGCATGATTGAGAAGGATACCGTGGAAGAGAAATTGTCACTTTTTCAGGACATTGTTTCAGAGGCTATATGGTGCTGACATCTCATTACTAGGGATGCTGTTAAACTTAATCACTTGATTAAAGTGGTATCTGCCAGATTTACTCACTTTAAAGTCATTTTAAATTTTGTGATTGATAAATATCTTATAAAGATACCTTAAGATGTTGCTAATATTCTGTGTCTGCTCTAGCTTTTGTCCCCTGATTTTTAACATTATCTTGTCTGCAATAAGCACTATTACAGACATATGACTTCTTTTTTTAAATTTTTTTCATGCATTTAGTATAGGGTCTACAGGGTCTCACTGCATAGATCAGACTCATAGTGATCCTCCTGTTTACAGCCTCCCAAGCACTGGGATTACAGGCATGCGCCACCTCACCCAGTCTCACTGTCTCCATGCACCCTGGGGACAGGGCAGGCACGGCATGCCAGGGATTGAACTCCAGCCTCTGTGCTCTGCCTAAGCAGGCACTTTAGTCTGCTGAGCTATCTGGCTGGCCAGACACATGACTTCTTAAATAATGCGTTAGCTCTGCAGGCCACACACGAATATAGTTTCATGTTCAATTGAGTTTTAAGTTTCTCTCACTCTTGCCACTCAGCACCACTTTCTGCCCAGAGGCAAAATCTTTAGAGTGGTGATTTCCTAGTTCTATTTCTATGTATAACAAGGAAAATTTCCACCCTGTTCCAGGTCCTTAGATTCCACTCTTTGCATCTGGAGGAAATGAATATTATCAGCTTTTGGACTGCCCATCCAGGGAGATATGTGACTACTATTTGTATTTATGTCCTGTTCCCTTTTTATTACATCAATGGTAGTACACCTTGGGTAGGGTTCTATACCTTCATCTTTATTTTATTTAAAATAAAGCTTGAAAATAAAATAAAATAAAGCTTGGAGCCATGCGATGTGGCACATGCCTACAATCCTTGCACTCTGTAGGTTGAGGCAGGAGGAGATGCAGCAAATTCAAGGTTAGCCCAGATTACATAGTGAGACCTTGTTCCCAAAACCAAACCAAATTAATTATTGGCTATCACTTCACATGAATACATAAAGGGTCTCTTCATTAGATCTAACGCTAGCCAAACATTTTATTGTAAAGATGTTAGGTCCCTGCTAATGAATGTACAGTTTGCTTTTAATCTTCTGGTCTTGTGATGATATGAAAATGTGTTATACAGATGCCCCTTTGCTTATGATGAGGACATAAATTGAAAATATTATATGTTGAAAGCTACTTAATATGCCTAACCTGCCAAGCATTGTTGCTTAGCAACACTGCCCATCACGGGGGATTGCTGTGTACCCTTATTATTACATGGCTCACTGGGGCAGTAGTGCTACCCTGCAGCAGGAGACAGGCTCATTCCACCGATTCCTAGTCTGGAAAAGATATGTATATATGATAGTTATTATTTTATATAAAAATATATATTTTGCAGTACTGAGAATGGAACCCAGGACTTTCACTCTGAGCTATGATCCCAGTCTGTTTCTGATTTTTAATTTTTGTGACAGGGCCTTGTTAAGTCACTAAAGCTGCCAAGGCTGGGCTCAAACTTGTGATCCTCTTGCCTCACCTTCCAATACTTTTGGGATGACAGTAGGGCATCACCACCACATGCTTAAAATTTGAGATTTGAGGTATGGTTCTTACCAAATGCATATCCATTTTTATCATAATAAAATCAAAAATTATAAACTGAACTACCCTACTTCAGGGATTATCTCTGCATCTTTGTATAGATGCAAGTATTATTTTTAGGGCAAGTTCCTGGACAAGGGAATTATGGGCCCAGGCATCTACATTTCGGTTTCTACAGGAACTGATTACTCTTCTCCCTATTGAGTTTTATGTGGCACTGCCTTCATCAATATATGAGGGACTCCTTCCCCTTAAGAGCCTAATGCATCATCAAATGATTGGTTATTTGCCAATGTGTGAATGTCTCAGTATCATATTTTCAGTAATTTTTATCGACATATAACATACATGAAGAAATATGTGAGAATCCTATGGGGACAGTGTCCATGTGCTTGAGGAGTAGAGACCCATAGACCTCTTTCTCCTTCCCCGACCTTAGGAAATCCCTCCACTCCAACATCACACCTATCACCCTTGTAAGACTCTTCATGGAATCCCTTGTCCTGAGCCTCACTTCACTCACATAGCCTTTGTTTTCTGTCCTGCTCCTCTCCAGCTTCCAGAAGACAGGGGCAGGAAGGAAACCTAGAGGTAGACAGATAAAGCATAATATTGCAATATGTCATCCAGCCCCATAGTGTCCCATATGATTACTCTGCATTTCTAGCACTGTTTTACTCCTCCACTCCCTTTGTGTATGCACCCCCAACACATATACACAAACACACACACAGATTGCATTGAAAAAGTAGTAAATCTGGGTGTGGCAGCCTATTATGATTATAATTCCAGCTCTCTGGAAGTCTGAGACAGGAAGACTGCAAGTTCAAGTCCAGCCCAGGCAAGTTAGCAACTCGGTGAGACCCTGTCTCAAAATTTTAAAATAATTTAATAAGAGCTGGGGATGTAGCTCAATGCAAACACCCTAGGTTCAAACCGTAATGTTGGCATGAGACAGCAGACCAGAGCTCAGGAGCAGGGAGGGATAATAGAGCCACTGAAACCAATGCCAGCTAGAACTTTCTCACACCTCTCTGTGGAGCAGGCTCATGCTCAATAGCTGCTAACAAGGCTCTCTTGCCCTGTCACACTCTGGAGTTTGTCTTTCATGTAGGATCATCAAGGTTGCCTGGCAACCACCAGCAGGTTGGCTTCTCACATGGTTTTCTTAAAGAAAATGGCAAAGCTCTTCTTCCTGTTAAGGTCCAAGCAGGGCCTAATTAGTGTGAAACAGAAATCAATCTTAAAGGAGAGTTGGGGTGGCACAGGATGGGGGAAAGGTGTGAAGAGCACAGAGAAGAGCCCGAGACAGGCACTTGGAGCCAACGTGATAATGGCCATGACTTCTTAAGGGTCTGTCTCTAAAACTTGCCCACAGACAATTTTTTTTTTTTTTTTTTTTGGTGATACTGGAGATGGAACCTAGAGCCTTATGTATGCTCATTAAATGCTCTACCACTGAGCTACATCTATAGTCCAAACTCTTTTTTCTTTGTCAGTGCTGGGGTTTGAACCTGTGGTCTCCTGATGCTAGGCAAGTGCTCTGGCAAGACTTACATCTGGATCTATGCAGGCTCAGATGCAATTCCACTCCCTGCTTGTATCATCCCCATGGCAGAGCACAGAGCATGGCCCAGCATGGCGGACTGGCACAGCTGGTTGGCATGAGACAGAAGATCAGAGTTCAGGAGCAGGGAGCAGCTTGGGGAATATGTTGTTCCTAGGGGGACAGGTCTGTCCTGGGGGTGTGCATGCTAGGAAGAGAGCTTGTGCAGAACGCGAAAGGAAGGCACTCGTGAGGCTGATGCTCTGGATGTATCCTAGGGGACAGGCTCTGGAGCAGCTCACTTCCTGGGCCCCAGTAGCCCCAGCGTAGGCACAGGGTTACCTTACCATCTGTCATGGGATGTGTCTAGTTGTCCCCCAAAGCCTCATGAGGTCATGGGGCAGACTTTTAGAGTCTGTGATTAACTCATGATCCACTGGGATTATGGGTGATCCAAGGCTGGGATTATGGGCCTGAGTAATGCTGGGATTATGGGTGTGAGTGCTACACCCAGTATGTGGCACATAGCCTGAACGCAGTTTCAGGAGACAGACTTCCTCTTTGCCCATTGTTGCTGTTACTCCACTTTGCTCTCTACTCTTTGCCACCACCGTGAAAGATTGTTTGGTGCCATGCGCCACTGTGCCTTGGAGCCAGCTGAGTATGGACTGAAGCCTCCAGTAACTGTAAACTAAATAAACCTTTCCTTCCTTCATTTTGAGTGTCAAGTGTTTGTTTCAGCAATGAGAAAAGAGTAACTGAAACACCATCTTGCACTGTTTTAAGATACCATAAACTGCTAGCTTATAATAGAATTTATTTCTTATAGTTCTCAATCTTGGAAGATGTATGGTCAAGATCTGTCAAGAGTTCCAGGCCATCCAGGGCTACACAGGGAATTCTGAATTACAGAGTAAGATCCCAGGGGCCTGGGGAGATGGCTCAGTGGAATATGTGCTTCCCTGGCAAGTGCAAGGGCCTGAGTTCAATCTCTGATTCTAGAAAAACAAAACAAAACAAAACAACTGAGTAAGACCCTGGGTCAACAAACAAGCAAAACAAAACAAAACAACCCGAAGAATCTACTTCCTGGCTCTTGGGCAGCTCCCACTTCTCTGTGTTGCACAAGCAGGAGCCCTAAGGGAGTTCCTCAGGCCTCCGTAGAGGGGCCCCAAATCCCCTCAGTTACCTCCTACAGCCCTCCTCATAGCCATCTCAGTGGTAACTAGATTGCAACACAGATGCTTTATGGGGGCAGAAACGTTCCCACCACAGCACCCATCCATGCCTGGGCCCTTAGGGATGCCACACTCTGGTTTCTGTGGGTAGTCTTGGGACCCTCTTCATGCTGTGTGGGAATCCCAGCCCAGTGTCCTCTGAGCCCACAGGTGGCATTCAGGCCATGACTGACCTGGCTAGGACAGCTGCTAGGGAACCCCAGCCAGGTGCCTGGTGCTGCTGGAGTTCACTGCAGATGTTGGTTGTGCCCAGACAGGTTATTTGGAAGAAGGCCCAGATGTTACACAGGAATAAGCACTGTCACTTAGCAAGCGTCTGGGGTGGGCCAGGTGCTTCATTTGCCTTTAATGATCACTGCCACCAGTAATGTTGCAGCTGTCCCACGTTGTAGGAGAGGAAACTGAGGCACGGGTCTTGCACAGTGACCTAGTTCAGGAAGTAGCAGTGTCAAGATTCAAATGCAGGGGCTGGGGAGATGGCTTAGTGGAATAAGCACTTCCCAGGCAAGCACAAGGGCCTGAGTTCAATCCCTGGTTCCACAAAAAAAAAAAAAAAAAAAAAAGATTCAAATGCAGAAATGTCCCCTCATCCAAATGCCACTCTTTCTCTCCTCATGCTGCCTTGTGCTCCTGGTACACATCTGGCCACTGGAGCCTGGGACTTCGAGGCAGGGTGGGCCGTCACACCTGAGAGTTTGACATCACTCAGCTATATGTTGCTTTTTTCCTTGCAGGTTTATTTTTCTCTGCAATTTATAAACAGAAAGATAACAGGGTAGTGTCTCGAGAGTACTAAAGACTATAGGCCAGCGCTGCTTTCCAAATGCAGACTCCTTTGGAACTATCATCCAGGCCAGGATGCAGGACACTTCTCGCAGCCCCAGTTGGGTTTTCCTTAGCACAGATCAGAATGCTATGGGAACGGTAGAATACATGCATTAATGGGTCATGTGCTGCTAGACAGAGCCTAACAGGATTTGCTAACACAGGTGCCGTGCTTTCTCCCAAGTGCTGCGGTTTCCAGGGCCCGGAGAGGAGGGGACAAGGTGATTGTACAGCAGATAAGTTTCTGAAAGGCAGCATTTGGGGTGATTAATGAGCCTGGGGCTGCTGCTCCAATTCAGTCTGATATGGAGAGGAGAGAACTTGTTCAAAGTCTCCCTGTTCCAGCTCCAACATGGCATGGCTCTCTTATCTCCACAAGGTCAGAATCAACTGTGTTTAAACTACCAGGAGCCCTCGGGAGGCTCCTACCTCCACAGCTTTACTGATCCTAACAAGACAAAAGAGCCCCCAAGTGCCACCTGGGCACCTGGAATACTACCTAGAACACTCAGAACTTGGGGGAAAGGGGATGCTTTTCCAGAAGGTGTCTGGGACCCCTAACATCCACTGCCCCTGAGGAGGTGGGCAAGGAGGCCCCAGTGCCCCAGTCTGGAAGATAAAAGTGACAGATGGCCGGGCAGGTGTTCCAGGTGACTTCACAATCTTATCAGATGCACAGTGGGGCCCAGTCTCCAGGAGAAGTAATGACTTTTTTTCTCTCTCTTTTTTCGGCAGCATGTACTGAGGATTGAACCCAGGACCTTCACATTGGTCTACATTCCCACCCCTTGTCTAGTTTTTTATTTGAAACAGGGTCTGGCTAAGTACTACTAAGTTGTTCTAGTGAGACTTGAGCTTACTATCTTCCAGCCTCAGACTTTCAGAGTGCTGAGTTATAGGTATGCACCACCATGCTCAGCAGGACTCAGTATTTTCAGAGCTCTGCAGATAAGTCTGTTGGGAGCCAGGCTGGAAACCACCAGCCTTCTGTACAATCTTCTGGGCACTGGAGGGCGGGGTGAAACAGCCTGTTCCTGGTCTTCTGTCTTCCAGGGCAGAGAAGTCCGCTGCTCATGAGGAGGGGACCCGTATGGTCCCTGCTGGTCTTCCTTGGCTGGGCCCACTCACTTCCAAGCCAACCCAGCGTCTGGTCTCCTCATCTCTCTTGGGGTGGATTGACTTCCGGTGGGCAACTTGTAACACTGCAGGTGTGGGAGGCACCTGAGGATTGTTGGCAGCAACATAAAAAGGACAACTGGAGAGGCAGAAGAGCGACTTTGGTTCTCCTGGAGGAGACTGTGGTGTTGGCTTTTCTGACAGGAACTTGGCTGTCTTATCATCGGAGCAGCTTGGGGCCTTGTTGTCACTGAGAATGCCTAAGGCTCACTTTGAGGGAGACCTGGTCCTTCCTTTGAGCATTGCTTCTTGGCTCTGGAGGGGAAGATGGTGCACCGTTCAATCTCCTAGAAAAGCACGTCACACTGGTGTTCCTGGCATGAACTTGGTTGCTCTCACCGGCGGGGCTCAGGACCTCACTGTTGCTGACAATGGCTGTGGTACAATTTGGGAGAGCTTTGTTTTCACTTTAAGCATTGTTTCCTGGTTCCAGTGCAGATCCCTCAGTACATCGGCACTGATCCTTCATCGCACTGGCACAGATTTTCTAGCTCTGGCCTCTGGACTTTGGGACCTTATCAGCACAGATCCGTGAAACAGCGCTTGCATGAGACATTGTCATGGGCTCTTTGCCTCCAGTTGGACTTATGGCAGGACATTGTTATGGGCTCTGGGTCTTTAGCTGGACGCATGCAGGACATTGCTGTGAGATTCAGGCCCTCAGTTAGACTCTTTGGGTCTTTAGTGTGCGGACATATTTCCTGCACTCCTTTGTACTCGACTCCTTGAGTGACTATTATAACTAATCATATAAACTATGTGTCCTGTATTAAACTCTGACTTACAACTTACAACAGTTATCACCCACCCTGCCTACTCTCTCCCACTGCTCCTAGAAGGATCTTTCTGACAGCTGCCCTAATCCCCTAATTCTCTCCCCTTCCCTCCTCTTCCTTCCCTTTTCCCCTCCCCCTCCCTCCCTCTCTCTCATCCCTCTCTCTCTCCCTCTCACTTCTTCCTCCTCTTTCCCCTTCCCCCTCTCCCTCTTTCTCTTCCTCCCCCTCCCCTCCCCTCTGTCTCTGTCCCTCCCAAAGCTTCTCAACTTGTAATTTAATTCCCTCCCTGTACGGCTTGTGTCTAGAAATGGCCTTCCCAAACTCTCATGCAGTCATAGATGGAGCTTTTTCCGGAGGTGGCTGGATTTAGAATGTGTGCCTCTGGGGTTGATTCATGGTACAATGTTAGGATCAAGGGCACTAGGATTAAGAGTGTGAGTGCCACCCATCCTAAATAGCCTGGATAAAGCGCAACATACAGATAGAGCTATGGTCATCCCTTGTTTTGTGCCCTTCTGTCTCTCATGAACTGTTCTCCCCTATGGTGCTGCCCTACTTTGGAACCAACAGACAATGGATGGAAACCTTACAAACTGTGAGCTGAATAAACCTTCACTCCTTTAGCTTTGGGTATTGGGTATTTTGTCTCAGCACTGAGAAAAATACTTAAGTTAGCCCTCCACCCTATGCTAGTCAACTTGAAGATGGTATCTGGATCCTCTTGGTTTTTCTTTTTTCTTTTTTTCCAAAACTGGGGATTGGCTCAGGCCCTTGCGCTTGCCAGGGAGGCACTTATTCTACTGAGCCATATCCTGGCCCCCTATTTATTTATTTATTTATTTATTTATTTATTTTTTCCTCTTGGTTTTTCTCCCACATCCCATACCCTTCAACTCCAGCATCCAGCCAAGCTACCTGCAAGATGCTTACATGAAGGGCTTACTGAGCCAAAGTGAATTAGCTCAGTGCCCTGCCAGTGACATGAAAAGGAAGGAAACCTCTGTCTTTGCTGACACACCACCAAATGGCAGCATGCTGAGGGCAGAGGGGAGTAATGAGCAGAGAGCGACCACGTGCCTTCCCAGACTCGCATCTTTTGCTGTTATTTTAAAACTTTAAGTGTATCTGGATGGATTTTCGAGAGTATTGAAATAAAACATGTTCATAATGAATTCTTTCATGATACAGATTGTACAAGGAGAAAGTGAACCCCTCTCTTTTTTTCTCTTGGTAATAGCCATTGTTCATAGAGCCATGTAGGAAGGCACAGACCTTTTATAGCTCAGGTGCTGTACACGGAAGGTTTCTGTCCCCTCCCTAAGTGCCTGTTGAAACCCTAACCTCCAGTGTTGAGGGATCCCGAGATGGGGCTTTGGGGAGGTGGTCAGGTATAAGTGCTGAGCCCTTAGGGTGAGGTCAGTGGCTTAGCAAAAAGAGCCTGAAAGGGGGCCGGAGAGATGGTGCAGTGGAGTAAGAGCTTCCCTGGCAAGCACTAGGGCCTGAGTTCAATCCCTGGTTCTGCCAAGAAAAAAAGAAAAAAAAAAAAGCGTAAAAAATCTCCATGGGGAATGTTCCATGCCCTCCAGCCCCAGCCACAGAGAGGATTCTCACCAGGAGCTGAATGCTGGCGCGCTGTTTCTAGCCTTCTGAACTAGGAGAAATAAGCTTCTGTTGTCCAAGCCACTTAAACTACGATACTGCATCTCATCATAGCAACCTGACCGGGGCAGAATTCATACTTCTCCCCTTCACACTCTACAATCTGCCCTCCTCACTTTGGATGATCTGCCAGCCACACGCAGACTTGTTTCACATCTTTTAAATCCTGCCTGATACTCTACCTGGTTCTAACATTTGTAGTTTATGAAAA
Source organism: Ctenomys sociabilis (assembly GCA_004027165.1). Taxonomy (NCBI): domain Eukaryota; kingdom Metazoa; phylum Chordata; class Mammalia; order Rodentia; family Ctenomyidae; genus Ctenomys; species Ctenomys sociabilis. The sequence goes on from PVKA01003182.1 coordinate 17,237, forward strand.
TAATGTTGAAATTACAAATCACAGAAACAATTCATGGGGTAAAATGTGGACTATAGAAACAGTAAGGCTTTTTTCTTGCCCAGAAAAAATGACTTTGCAGTACCTCCTTCTAGGAGAGCACTTCCCAAATATTCTGCGCTTTGTATTTTTGGTATGAGGGATTGAACCTAAGGCCTTTTCACTGACTTATATCCCAGCTCTTTTTATTATTTTTGAGGCATGATCTTTTTAAGTTGTTAAACTGTCTAGTCTTGGCTTGAACTTGTGATCCTCCTGTAAGCTGAGGCAAGAGGATCACAACTGCAAGTTCAGACTTAAAAAGCAGCTGGTCACCTGCTGTGTGTGGCCTCCTGGCCCTGCATTTCCTCTTTCACTACCACTTGCAGAGTGGTAGTGGAAGAGAAATTAAAATTTTAAAGAAACCCTACCAAAATTGCTTGTGAAAACCAGCGGGATATGTTCAGAAAAACCTGATAATGGGACACTTCTTCCTTGGTGTAATTCAGGCTTGTTTAACTGGTGGCCTTTCAATGTGACTTGAGATGTTTAAACTCCCTTACAACTCATGATGTCACCCAAACTTGCAATTACAATGTGTCAAATTTGGCTTTTTTTTTAAAAAAAAAAAATGTATTAAGTACAGAGTCTACAGGGTCTCACGACATAGATCAGACTTATAGTGATTCTCCTGTTTTCAGCCGCCCAAGCACTGGGATTACAGGAGCACGTCACCATGCCCAGTATCAATCATCCTCTCAGCGTGCCCCCCAGGACAGGGCCAGCATGGCATGCCAGGGATCGAACCCTGGGCCCTGCATCTGCCTAAGCAGGCACTTCAGTCTGCTGAGCTCTCTGGCCGGCCCTCAAATCTGCCTTTGTATCTCTCAGCTTGCTCTCCCTGTAAAAGTCCAAAACACCTGCTTGGTGGGGGGATGACTCTTAGGGAGAGACCCAAATCAGGGCCACTGATGTAATAAACTGTCTCCTAGGGCCAGGGAGATAGCTCAGTAGAATAAGCGCTTGCCTGGCAAGCACCAGGGCCTGAGTTCAATCCTCAGTTCCACAAAAGCAAAACAAAAAAACTACCTCCTAAACCTTCTTGGTGCAATTTCTTCCAGTGTTCAGTCTGTTTTCTGAAACAGGATCACAGGCATGCAGCACCATGCTTGGGTCCATATGATTTGTTAAAAAGACAAAATGGGATATATACATCCTTTTGGTGTCTTTGCAATTGGTTTCCACTATCATTGGCTTTGTGAGTTTCTGACTGTCCCCTCCGGGCATGTATGGAGTTTCTCAAGGATTTCCTACTATAGGATATTGAAGAAGGAATGTTAATGTTTTAGTACTGATGGCTCCAGTCCCCTTATGAAGTGGAACCAGAATTCCTAGTCAGGGTGAAGGCATGCCACACCCTATCCTAAGCTGTGTTTCCTGTGTCTAGCAAGTCTAGGAGTCTCCAGCTTGGTAATTTACTAGCTGTTGGCCCCTCTCCTAGCTCCCTAAACAGATCGGCATCAGAAAGCTTTTTCCCTGAAGACTCTGCAATACAGAACATGGAGGCCAGCTGGTCACCTGTTGTGCGTGGCCTCCTGGCCCTGCATTTTCTAACCAGCACTTTGTGTACTTCAGTCTCTGCTATGGTATGAGCCACTTATTTCTGCATCTTTGTGGGAGAAAGGCCACGTAAAAGGGAGAAAGGGAAAGGGAAGAAAGGTGATGTCCTGCACTCCTGCCTTCTCCTGTGGCCTTTAGACAGGAAGTTGGTCCTAGCACATGGGCACCCCCACCCTGCCCGTTAGCCTCCTGCTACCAGAGCAGGTCCAAGCTCTGGGGAGCCCAGGAGAGGGCTGGTGGCTGGGGAAGCTTCATGCCTTGTGCATGACTAGGCTACCCTCACTGCTTTTCTGTCCCAGCTGTCCCCACGACCTGCGGCAACCATTTGGGTCCAGGAGGATTGTTTGTTTAACCTTCACAACTGACGGGTGATTGTTGGTGGCAGCGATAGGAACAGCTGTTCCTCTCCCAAGCCAGCCCTGCTGGTAACACCTCACAGCTTCCCGAGGCGCTATTGAATCTCTGTGCCTCACGACTGCCTTTAATTTCATTACCTTCTTTACGAAGAAGAAAGCTTCTCCCTGAAACTAAGATTTCTCATGTTCCCTGGGCTTTGCCTCCATTGCCTCTAACTCTTTCTTGGACTCCCAGCAAGCCCTAGAAGCTATCATTTTCAGGACTGGATCTCTGTATGCAATATCACCTCCACCATTGTCCCTTGTCTTGCCCCTGACAGAGGAGGGAGCGTGACTTCCAGAGGAAGTTTAAGGAGCCTGGTGTACGGAAAAGGCTGCTCAGACTCTGCTACATGGTGGAGGCAGCTACTCCTACCAGAAAGGAAATACCCAGGTTCTTCCTCTCTTTCCTCCCCAAAGACCTTCATCCAGACCATACCTCAGGCCAATAGGGAGGTGTGCACCCGGCTCTGGGCCTGACCTAAACTGTCTATTCAACCAATATTCATTAGGCCTCTAATATCTGGCCATCCAAACTATGTATTTAACAGAGTTTTCTCAGCATAGTGCCCAGGTAGGGTAAACCATTGGCTTGACTCGAAGCAGGTCATCCACCTTGGAGAAGTATCAAATCTACTGGAGCAATGGTGGATTGGGGGGAAAATGTGTCTTCAGACAGTGGACAAGAAGTTGTATTCGATTTTCTGTGAGTGTCGGTGCATGACTATAAGCTTAGCACTCTAGGGCCTGAGAGAGGAAGATGGTCATGAGTTTGGGGCTAGCCTGGGCTATGGAGTAACACCCTGTTCTCAAAAAAATACAAAAAAGAAAGAAGGAAAGTAGAAAGAAAGAAAGAAAGAAAGAAAGAAAGAAAGAAAGAAAGAAAGAAAGAAAGAAAGAGAAAGAAAGAAGAAAGAAAAAAAGGAACTTGGAAGTTTGAGTATCTCTGTGAATAGCAATAAAGGGTTTAGCATGCTGAAGTCCCACACTGGCTGGGGTGATACTGTTATCCTGGCTTAGAGACGAGGAGAGTGAGTCTCAGAGCCTTCATCACTCTCCACTGCTCATTCCTGCTGCTGTGGTTCAGGGACGCTACCGCACACCTTGTTGCCTAGAGACACTATGCCATTTCTATCCCTCAGGACTTCTGAACCTCCAGTCCCTTCTGCCTGGAACCTCAACCCCAGGTTTCTTTTTTTTTTTTTTTTTTTGGTCTTTTTGAGACAGGGTCTCACTATGCAGTTGAGGCTGGCCTTAAGCTCACTTTGTAGCTCAGGCTGGTCTCGAACTCACAACAATCCTCCTGCCTCAGCCTCCCGAGTGCTGGGATTACAGGCCTGCGCCACCACACCCGGCTAACCCCAGGTTTCCTTTAGCATCTTCTGAAGCCTCATGTTTGAAGCCCTAGGTTAAGCATCCATTCCTCCGGCTTTGCACAGGTCTCTGCCTGAGCGTTTACAGCATCTGTGGATGGGGCTGCTGCTGGTGAGGGCCTTGCCAGCTGGACCAAAAGCTGGCCTCAGGCAGAATCTCAACTTCTCCTGGGTCCTAACATACCAGCACAGTGCCTGGCACAGAGCCTGAGTCCTAAAAGTCATGGTGGAGGCCAGGTATAGAGCTCCATGATGTAAGCGTCTGCCTGGCAAGTGTAAGGCCCCAAGTTGGATCCCTAGTACAATAAATAAATAAACAAGTCATGGAGAAATAGCACAGAGGTTCTCATGTTCCCTGGGCTTTACCTCCCTTACCCCTAACTCTTTCTTGGACTCCCAGAAAGCCATAGAAGCTATCATTTTCAGGACTGGATCTCTGTATGCAATATCACCTCCACCATTGTCCCTTGTCTTGCCCCTGACAGGGAGGGAGCGTGACTCCCAGAGGAAGTTTAAAGACCCTGGTGTAAGGAAAAGGTTGCGTCTACTACAGACACGTCACTTGTTTACAGTCAGACTGCAGACATGGGTGTAGTTTTGAATCCTGCTTGCCACTAACATGAAGGTACCTTTAGGTTAGTTAGGGATAGGCTTGGATCTGAGGGGATGAATTGCGACAAGACAAGCCACCCAGTTGGACCAGTTGCCAGGGCACTTCTTCGCCAGCTCACACAGCTCTCGGCGGGGTCCCAGTGCTGAGGTGAGTCACAAGGACTAGATTTCAGCCCAGACTTCTGCTCTTTGGTCCTGGGCTCCTGGCTTGGGCATGACACAAAGTGAAAGCAATGTGCCCAAGAGGAAGCTCTACATATGGGTGAGTGACTTTGGGCAAGAAATGGGTTAAGTGGTCAACGTCCCACACAGCTGCCGCCATATTCCTCTTGACTTTATTCAGAAGTCGTTCACTCCCCAAAGCAAGAGCAGCATGGGTGATTCAAAACAGGGTCAAGTGAAGCCGAGTCTAAGTCTCTGCATCTGCAAAGTGGGGATAACAATGCCTGCCTTGGAACCATGAAAGGGTCAGTGAGGTACTGCAGGGGAGACAACCAGGAGGGAATGTACATATAATACATTTTCTCTAAGTGGTGACTGCAAGTATTTTGGTCCATGGTTTGGTGATGGTTGTTCCTTACTCAGGGTGAAGAATGCCTGCCACTGAATGGAGAGACAACAAGTGCTCTGCCAGCCTCTTCAAGAAGGACAGAAAGCACAAGGGCCACTCATCCTGCTGCTGCTGTGCCCGTCTGCTCCTCGCAGGCTAATGCAGGGAGCGAGCAGAGCTGCTAAAAGCCCTGGCTCAAGAGCCACCCAAGGACGGCAGTGGGTGGAGGGCAGCACACAGTCCTCCAGGTGCCCTTGCCGGTCCCTCCACCATCCTCCTCAGGCTGCAGACACGGAGGCAGCAGGACTGTGAGTGTGGAGTGCGGCTCCAGACTTAATGCTCCTGCCCCTGGGAAAGGAAAGGCTGGGTGCTGGAGGGGACCCTCTGGGAGAGCTGGAGGGCTGTGGGTGTGGAGTGCGTCATCCAGGCCCTGAACTGCCATTGCTTGTGCAAGAGACTGACTCAGCGTTCAGCAAATATTAACTGAGTGCCTTGTGTCTGGCATTGCATTAGGCCTTGGTGATGGTCTTAGCTATTTTTCTCTCAGTGCTGGGACAAAATATGCAACACCCAAAATTAGAAAAGGAAAGGTTTAGTTAGCTCAGTCAGTGGAGGTTTCAGCCCCTGATCAAGTGGTTCCAAGTCAGGGAGGCGTGGCACAGGGGCAACAGGGCGAGGTGCAGAAGACAGCAAAGGCAACATGAGCTTAAGGGGGAGGAACAAGCCTCTTTTCTTAGCACACCCTGTGATACGGTAAGCAGGCTTCCCCTCTTCTGCCTGGTGTAGTCTCCCACCAGCTCTGTGCCCTCCTTGCATAGGCTCAGGATGCTAACAAAGTGGGGACCCTGGCTCCTTGCTGAGTCATGTAGTTGAACATCTTAACTTCACAGATTCACAGTGTCTCAACTCTTACAGGAATCTATAGTCTCTGAGTAGAAATGGGTCCCGTTTTTGCCTAGCTGACTGCAAATTTAGCACAACGCATCTATTTTAATTGTTTTTTTTTTTTTTTCCATTTATGTATTTGGTACAGAGTCTCACTCTGCAGCTTGCACACTCCCGTGATCCTCTTGTTTTCAGCCTCCTCAGCGCTGGGATTGTAGGTGTGCATTACCACAACCTGACTCTGTCCGGAGGTCAAACCCTGGTCCCTGTGCTTGCCAAAGCAAGGCATTTAGTCCACTGAGCTATCTTGCTGGCTCTTTATATTTTAATTATTTTTATCTCCCTTTCTCCCTTATTTGTTTGTTTTTTGCATTGGTTTGATTTGTGATTTTTGGGATAGGCTTGTAGTTTTGTAGTTCAGGCTGGTCGTAAATTCACTGTATAGGTCAGGCTAGCTTCAGACTCACAGCAATCCATGAAGCAATCCTCATCCTCCCAAGTGCTGGGATTAAAGGTGACAGGAGGGGGCCAGGGATATAGCTCAACAGGATAAGTGCTTGCCTGCCAAGTGCAAGGGCCTGAGTTCAATCCTCGGTTCCTCAAAAAAAAAAAAAAAAAAAAAAAAAATAAATAAATAAATAAAATAAAGGTGGCAGGAAGCATCATTCCTAGCTCTACTCTTTTCTCAGCAGAAGCACCCCAGTTACTTAGGCCAAGAACTCTGGAACATTCTGGTCTCCTTCTACTTTAGGTTTAAATCTAAAACACCCTTGAAAAACCTCATGTGTTTGGAAAGAGATTGGACTGTGGCAATGCTGTGTAATATCCATCCATTGGTGAGGCAACAGCTCACTGCACTGCTGGGGGCTGTCCTGGAGGGATGTATTCTTGTCCACCCCCCCCCCCCCGCACTCTCTCTCTGTCCTTCCTGGCTGCTGTGATGTTATGGTTTGTGTGTATTTGTCACCCAGAGCCTCACGCAGTCATGGGGTGGGGACTTCTAGAGTTTCGGATTAATTCAGGATCAAGGCTACAGTTAGGGGTCTTGCGCTGCTGACTGGGATTATGGGTGTGAGCACTACACCCAGCTTGGGACGGACAGCCTGAATGCAATATAAGAGAAACAGAAAGACAGGCTTTCTCTTTGTTGCCGCTGTTGCTGTTACTCCTCTTTTGCTCTCTGCTGCCGCCATGAAAGGCTGCCCTCTGCCATGTGCCACTCTGCCTCAGAGCCAGCCAAGTATGGACTGAAACCTCCGGTAACTGTGAGCTCAAGAAGCCTTTCCTTCCTTCATTTTGCACATTGGGTGTTTGTCCCAGCAATGGGAGAAGAGTAACTGAGGCACGTGGGTCGAACAGTTGGACTAGGTCCTCCCTCCATGCTGTGGCTGATTTGGCACCAGCTGCCCATGGGCCGAAACCTCTGGTCCTTTAAATTGTGAGTGTCAGGCATTTCTTTTTTAATTTTAAAAAATATACTTAGTACAGGGTCTCACTACACAGACTACACTCATGGGACCCTCTTGTTTCCAGCCTCCCAGTGCTAGGGCTACGGGCTTGCCACCACGCCTACGCTCAGCACACCTGGGAGGGGTGGGGCCAGCATAATACACTGGGGATTGAGCTCAGTCTGCAGCTGCCTAAGCAGGTGCTTTAATCCCAGGAGCTACCTGGACGGCCCAGTGTCAGGTGTTTTGTCCAGAATGGGAAAAGTGCTCATGATACCTTTTCTTCTCTCACAGTGCTTATTCAGTCCACTAGCAAGTCCTGCAGGCTCTATCTCGGGTCCATGTTCCAAATTTCACTGATTATTAGTATCTCCATTTCTAACACCCCAGCCAGTCCTGCACCACTGCCAATGGCCTCTGTCCTAGTCTCTTAACAGTCCCCTTCCCCCTTCTTGTGGTAACCAGAGTGAACCTTTTAAAGCATGTCTGCTTCTGTTAGTCCTCTGCCTAAAGCCCTCGATGGCGTTTTTTTTTTTTTTTTTAGAATTGAAAGCACAAGGCATCATGGCCTTGCTTTTGCTGCCTCTTCAGCTACCCTGTACTCTGGTAGCAATAAAAGCTGGAGGAATGAAATGAGATCCACTTTCTGGGAAAGGCAGGGAAGAAAAGAACCTTGGGCCTCGTTTAGAAGATTTTCCAAGAAGCGCAGAATGGTGGGGGCTCAGCCCCAGACTCCACAGTAAATTGCCAAATAGGAAGAGAAGTCATGGGAGATGAGACCATTTTATTTGTTTGTTTGTTTGTTTTTTAGTGTAACTGGGGATTGAACTCAGGCCCTTGTGCTTGCTGGAGAAGCGCTTACACCACTGAGCCATCTCTCTGGCCCTGGTTGGACCATTTTAAAGGCATCCCTTTGCCTTTAAAAATCAAAGGCAAAATTCACATAGAAAACAAAGTTTGTAGTACTAACCAGGATCAATATCCAAAATCTATAGGTAGCTCCTATGAATCAAAAAGAAAAATATATTCCTAGGGCCAGTGAGATAGCTCAGCAGGCAAAGTGCCTGCTTAGCCAAGTGCAGGGACCAGGGTTGGATCCCCTGTCCAGCATGCCATACTTGCCCCAGCCCAGGAGTGCAGTGAGCTAACAGGGTCTGGGTGTGGTGACACAGGCCTGTAATCCTGCTGGGGAGGTTGAAATCAAGAGTTTCACTGTGAGTCTGATCTGGGTAGCGAGACCCTGTAACAAATACGCAAATTTAAAAAAAAAGAAAAGAAAGAAAAAGAATGTAAAGGCAACTCATATAGAAATGTAATTGGCCAATAAATATCCAGGGGAAAAAAAGAATCAACCTCATTAGGAATTGGAAAAATGCAAATGTAAACAATATCGTATCATGATGTAACAGGCAAAAGTAAGATTTATAACATGAAGTGTGGGTGTTCACTTCAGCAACACTGTTCTGACATAAAGCGCAAGGAAGGACGTGCAGAAATGAAGGGGCAATATTTTATTTATTTTATTTTTTTAGCAGAACCAGGGATTGAATTCAGACCCTCGCACTTGCCAGGGAAGTGCTTATTCTACTGAGCCCGAGAGGGCAACATTTTAAAATTACATTTTCTATTAACATAATCAGCATTTTCTATTAAAACTTTTAAATGCATAACTTTTTTTTTTTGTCTTTTTTGAGACAGGGTCTCACTATGCAGTTCTGGCTGGCCTTAAGCTCACTTTGTAGCTCAGGCTGGTCTCGAACTCACAACAATCCTCTTGCCTCAGTCTCCCAAGTGCTGGGATTACAGGCCTGCGCCACGTCTGGCTTAAATGCATAACTTTTGTTTTTGTTTTGCGGAACCAGGGAGAGCTCAGGCCCCTGTGCTTGCCAAGGAAGCGCTTATTCCACTGAGCCATTTCCCCAGCCCCAAGACATTACCCATGTTAGATATCAATAATTTTTTTCCTCTTTGGTTTCCTATTGTCTACCTTTCATTTTGCCCTTTGTTAATATATTGAGTTTCTCCTACAGGACAAACCCTGAGATACTTAAGCTTGTGTGTTTAATTTACTTCACTTAATGTTGTGTCTCAAGGTGCCTTCATTTCCCTACAAACGACTCAAGCTTATCCTTCTTTATGGAAGAGGAGTACTGCGTTGTGTACAGATAACACATACTTTTTATCCATTCATCTGTTGATAGAAATACAGGCTCCTTCTAAGATTTAGCCTTTATAAACTGTGCTGGTATAAACACAGGGATGCATACATCACTGTGTACAATGTCTTTAACTCTTTTGTAAAGAGACCTAGAAGGAAAATATCTGGGTCAAATGGAATTTCTAGTTTTAATTTTTTAAGGAATCTCTGGTATCATTTGCGTAATTAAAAATGATACATAACAATGTCATGTGTAATTTAATTCACAAACTTGTATAAAATGAGGTCTTTTACAAAGGCAGTGGCTTCCCCATACCTGAACTTGTGTCGCAGGTGGGAAAGCAGGTTGAGATAAAGGACTCCCCAAAGCCACACAAGCCAGGGACTCAAGGATGGAACTGGCATTAGCAGAAAAATTAGAACCACCAGCCTGGCCAGGAGGCTAGGAGGATCACACAGTCCTCAAGATGCTCAAGAGCTTGTCCAGGAGGCAGATCTTAAGATTCCAGGACAAAGTGGTCTGGCCTGGTGAGAAATGAATTAGCAAGAGGTAACACCTCCTGAGGGCTAAATGTGTGCGGAGCAGAGTGCTGAAAGCTTTCTTTGCAGTAACTCATTCCATTCCCGGGGAGGTCCTGGAGAACCTTGCTTTACAAGAGGTAGACCGTGGAACAGATGGGGTAGCACCTCAGTCAGGAAGCAGGAAGGGCTGGGGGCTGAACGGGAACAGCCTCTGTCCAAGGCTCTCTTCCTTTCTAGAGGAAGGGCTTACAGCACAGTGCTCCTTCCTCTTGTCCATGCGCTGTGCACCAGGGACAGTGTACGTGGCTCTTTATTCCATGGGGCGGATCCTCTCAGTACTCTCTCTTCTTGTAGGTCAAACGAGAATAAGCTGATCGGTGAAGTTACACAAGTGGCAGGATCGAGGGTGATTCTCCTTATGGGTAGCAGTTACAGAAAATTTCAAACATACTCAAAGATAGAGAGGAAAGCACAATGAATCCAACCTTCCAGAACGGTTCTGGTTGAGACTACTATAATCCACAGGAAAGACTCTCCTGTGAGACCCTGGAGCTTGAGATAGTCCAGCGTCCATGTGGTGGAGGGCGGTGGGCAGAAGGGTGCTGTGCTGATCCCCAAGGAAGGGTTTCGTTGAAGGAAGGAGGCCCATGGCCCACTCAGCACCAGCCACAGGTTATCCTAGTCTTGGAGCAGGGGGTAATCTGAAATGTAGAACTGCCCCTTTTATTTTCCAATTGAGGTACCTGCATGCTGTAAATTGTACAGTTGTGGTCTGTAGTATTCACAGAGGTGTGCAACTCTCACTGTTATCTAATTCTAGCACGTTTTCATCACTTCAGGGGAGCCGCATATCCATTAGCAAGCACTCTCTCCATTCCCCTCTTCGCTTACCCCTAGCAACCGCTCGTCTCCTTTCTGCTCCTATGGATCTATCTGTTCTTGCTATTTCTCATAAACAGTTATATAACATGTGGCTTTTTGTGTTTGGTTTCCCTCCTCACTTTGCTATCATGTTTTCAAGTTGATCCATATTGCAGTGTATGGCAGTTTTTCTTTCTTTGTGATGGGTGAATAATATACGCACTGCTTCTTCTTTATCCACTTATCTGTTGATGGATGTTGTGTTTGTCCCCACTTTGGGACCACCCTGAATAATATTTGTGCGTGGGCAAGTTTCTCTATGCATGTGTTTTCATTTCTCTTGGTTGTATACCTAGGACTACCATTTCTGGGTCATATTTTAGGGTTTTTTTTTTTTCTCCCTCTCTGATGTTGGGGATCAAACACAGTCCTGTGTACACTAACCACAAGCTAAACCATTGAGCTACATCCTCTAACTTTTTGAAGAATTGTTAAACTTTTCAGCAATGACCTACCTCAACATTCCCACTGGTCTCCCATCCAAGTACTAACCTGGCGCAAACCTGCTTAGCTTCCGAGATCAGATGAGATTGGGCGCGTTCAGGGTGGTATGACCGTAGACTCCCCCTGGTGATGTATGAGGATCCCAACTTTTGCACATCCTCAAAAGGATTTTATTTTCCTATTATTACTATTATATTATTTTTTCCTATTATTTTCCTATTATTACTATTTTCCTATTATTACTATTATTGGTTTATTGAGTCAAGGTCTCCCTGTGTAGTTCAAGCTGGCCTCGAACTCACTGTGTAGTCTAGGCTGGCCTCAAACTCTTGGTAATTCTTCTGCCTTAACCTCCTGAGTGCTGAGGGTACAGGTGCATGCTGCCAAACCTGGCTAATATTTTCTTTGATAAAAGAAATGGTAGCCATCCTAGCATGCGTGAAGTGATCACTCACTGTACCTTTGATTTGCATTTTCCTCATAAATAATGATAAGAGTATTTTTTCGTGTGTTTATTAGATTCAAAGAAAATATTCAGATCTTCCATTTTTCAGTTGGGTTGTATTTTTCCTGTTGAGTTGTGATATTCTTTATATTTTTGATCTTTATCAGATATATGACTTGCAAATATTGTCCCCTAGTCTGTGGTCATCTTTCCACTTTTCTTGTAAGTGCCCATTGAAGCACAACAGTCTTTTTGTTTTGATAAAGTTCAATTTATCTGTTCTTTGGTTCCTAATACTTTTATGGTTATACCTAAGAAATCATGACCTAACTCAAAGTTACAAAGAATCATGGTACAATTTTTTTTTTTTTTTTTTGCAGAACCAGGGATTGAAGTCAGGCCTTTATGCTTGCATTTATTCCACTGAGCCATCTCCCTGGCCCCTATACTTTCTTCTAAGAGTTTTATAATTTTAGCTTGTACATTTATGCCTGATCCATTGTGAGTTGATTTGTGCATGATTTGAATTGATATGAGATAGGATAGAGCCTCTTGTGGGCATCTAGTTCTCTCTCACCTCTCCAGGGCCACAACTACCCAAGATGACACTATGCTGTTATTCTTCAACAACTGGCACTGGTATAACTCCTGGCTTCAATCTGTGGCCCAGAACTGAGGGAGAAGCTTGGAACCTTTCCATGTGGGCAGCCTTTGATGGCTCAAAATTCATTCCCTGGCTGGTTGTCTTAGGTACTTTCTTATCCATGAGATGTAATACGTGACACCCACAGCTCTAAGGATGAAAGGTTTATTTTAGCTCACAGTCTGCAGAGGCTTTGGTTCCTAGTTCAGTTCTTGCCAGGCTGACATGTTAGAGGGCCATGACAGAGAGGAACAGTTTGTGGCTTGCCAGTGGGAAGTAGAGAGAGATCAATGAAAGAGAGGGAAATGTCTCCTTTCAGGTCAGTGGATACTAATCTGCTGGAGAGTATCACATCCCAAGATCCAGTCACACACCCCCCCCGCAACCTTATGATGGCACATGAGGCTTTAAGAGGACCTTTAAATATAAATCCTACCACTGATTTTTTTTGTGCAACTTTAGCTGTAAATTCTCCTGGAAAAAGTAAGTGTGGGCTTCAAAGCCTGCAGAGCTCACATGGTAGAGTCAACTTTGAACCTGGGAGAGATAACTCTGGAAAAAGGGCAATGGAAATCCTATGCTATCATCACAGTTCTGCACCATTATACTTACTTGTGTGAATTTACAAGTCATGTCCCTCTTGGGACCTCACTCTCATCTTCTGCCAGTAAGGGAATTGTCATTGGAAACTTCCAGTCATACTAACTTATTAATGCTCCATGCTGTGCACTTAATGCCTTTAACTCTTTCATTGAGTCTCCCACAGCCATACTGGGGATTTCAGTGACTTTTCAGGAAAGTCCAATCCTCTATCTCAGGAGAGGAAGTGGAGGCCAGAGCTGACAACTCATCTTGGAAATGTGAAGTGCTTGCCAGAAACCCGTGCTCTTTCCACTCACCTACTCTGTATCTCCAAGCCACTTGGCCTCCTTCCACATCCATTTCCTCCCTGTAACAGTAAATGTTCTTGCCTTTTGGCATTACTGTGGGAAGAACCATTTCTTCACTACCAATAGCTTCATCAAGTACCTACGAGATGCCAAACCCTGTTCTAGGTGGGACTATTACAACAGAAAGCAACACGCAAACCTTGCTCTCACAGCTTATATTCTGGAGGGGGGAGAGGTGAAGAACAAGGAAACGAACAACAAAAACAACAAAGAAGGTAATTTTAGATTGTGACTCATGAAGAAGTACTTAGGTAGGGATGTGTATGGAAGCTGTCCTAAGAGATA